>VDFB02309879.1:113791-279690 GCA_007258455.2 Sequoia sempervirens | reverse complement strand
TCGGCTCCTCTACCCTTAACCCTTAAACCCTAGGACCCCCTACCCTTTATCTCTCTCTCCCCCCCTCTCTCTCTGAAGTATCTCCCTCCTACCAAGGATTAAATTTGATGGTCGACTTTGCCTGTCAACAATTTTTTTAATTACGGTTATCTATTCAAGGGTGCCCTTAAAAAATTATGATATACCTTAGTGTATGTAAAATTATATATAAATCAAACATATATATCATTATAATTCTATATAAATTTTAACAGTTTATCCAAAATATCTCCTTTTACAATCTTCTTAAAATTTTGATTGTATTCTACGGCAAAAATATTTAAATATGGTCATATGGCCATCAAATTTAAGCCTTGCCGCCTACCCCCACTCCCTCCATATCTTTCTCTTAAGTTATCATTTAAAAACAATATAATTAATATTTATATTAATATTAAAAACAAGGTGTTCGACCGAACATCTTTATAATGTTCGGTTGAACCCATTTAAAAATCATTTTTTTATTCTATGGATAGTGGGTTCGGTTGAACATGGGTTCAGTCAAACCCCTGTTCGATTGAACACTTTTATTTTCTTCGACCGAACATCTGTTCAATCGAACCCTTGTTTTTTCACCCTTGCTCCCTAAGGCACCAAAATTGCTGAGAATTTTACACTTTGAAGCTCGATTTGAGAATGAATGGAGGAGATCTCAAAAACCCAACTAGTATCAGGTTCCCTTCAAAACAAGCTATCCAACGAATATAATTTTAATATGTTTTGATTATATTATCTATCTATTTTTTAAGTTTTATTAAATATAGGTTTTTCACTGAAAACAAAACTCTTTGTTCTGCACAAGTGGAAAAATAGAAGATTATCAAAAAAAAAATTAAAAATATGAGTGCACCGGATATTGGAGTCCTTGATCCAACAAAAAAAAAAAAAGAATTTCGATACATATAGTAAAAGTTATGCGTTATACGGTTGTGTTATGTCTGAATTGTAATTGATTTGACTATGAAACCTGATTAAAGAAAAAATATTCAATAAAAACTATCTAACCAAGTGGAAGCACTAGATATCAAAGTTAGAAATCTAAATTTGAAAGAATTGGAATTTTATCTTTCAAGGAAAAAAAGTTATACGTTATATGGTGTGCGTCACTTTTAAAAAATGTTGTTTTTTGAAAAAAACCAATTTTCGTGGGAGATGGAAAAAGAAGTGCAATCTGATTCCAAAAAAATTGAAAAAAATATTTTTAGAATTTACAGACAAAATGTGACAAGACTCTAGTTTGCATCATCTTCAAATTCCTCATGGTTTAATCGCTATAGGTGCCCGAATGTGGAGATTTTGTTAAAAAAAGAAATATCAGTGTCCAATTTGGCCAAAAATTGTAAACCACTATTGTGGGATCACCCTATAGGAACAATAAAAGCTGAGGCTTTGAAAGGAACTCCATGAAAACCAAGCTCTCTAAATGGTATATCAAACTCTAGTTCAAAATATTTTAGATGAGGCTGCTCCCATAGGTCTCTTACTTTCTTGAAAAATCCTTGAAACTCTGACTTCCTAACATTCAAAAGATGAATGGAATGTCCTCAACACCCAATAGAGCTATCCAAAAAGGCTAACTAAAAACACAAACGTGCTCCTGCACACAATGGCCTAATGGCTGGTTGTCATAGAAGTCAAACTACCAAAGTAACAACACTAATCAAGTTAACATATATGCATCATTTGCATAAACAGCTGAAATGCATAACAAATGTTAATCAATACATTGAATTTTGAGATGCTTTGAAATAATTAAAAAAAACATGCTTTGGGGAAAATATCAGCAACGTGGGGGAAGAAAGCATTAACCCAAATAAAAGAAATTTTTGTTGTTCTTGATACACCATCTGTAAGTTTTCCTTGGATAACAGTACTGAATTTCTATATGTTGTACCCCTTAAATGTCCTACATGTTACAAATATGGAATAACAATGCACAACTTTGTATCAAGTCCAAAGGCCAAGGCATTCTGAATAAGGGTAGCCAAACTTGATAAGGATGCAGTCACTATTACATGTATTGACAATCCAGAATAGTCATGTAAAGAAAACTGCATGTGAAAACCATAATCAATCAAATTATGCACATTCAAATCTAAGTTTGAAAGCTTGCATTTCAGTCCATGCATCTAATTCCTTGTTGAAGATTGAGGGTGTCAACAACAAAGCTAGAATAACTCTCCTTAAACCATAGCAAGTTTTAAAGTGCAATATTTCCAAATTCAAATCCACTTCTCAGCTAAGGAAAGGAGGTAGGATTGTCAGGTGCTACCTCAGACAGAGAAGCCCATAGAAAACATTGAAATAGAAGATCCAATAAGTGAGATGACATAGTTGTAGATCATAGATAATTAGAATTCTTGCAATGCACAAATTCTTGTGATACAAACAAAAGGTTCTTACGCATTGGTTGAATATATCCTCATCAAAATGACCAGAAAGAAATTTCAAATTTGTAAGTAAACTCTGATAGTCAAGAAAAACAGTCATAAAAAATTGGAAGTAAACTTTGGAAGACATGTAGGTGAACTTAATTCATCTGACTTTATGCCTCTTGGAAAACATCATAATCTCCCCTCCTAAAGTTTGGACCACATCCATTACCTCCACATAAAACTAGACATCCTTGGTCTTCTTGGTTCCTACGCCATGATATGTTTATGCAAATGAAAATGAAGCAAAGTAATCATCTCCTTCTCCGCTGGCTAGAAGAATGCATGCTTAATGTTTTGATATATGATATCAGATCTCTCTTCTGCTCTCATGGTTGACTATTGAAATCCATTATGGTGGGCCTCCAGAGTTCCAGTCATCTTTCATCCTCTTCCACCAAATGCTGGCCTAATCCACACGTCTGCCAACCTAATTGGCTTTGTTTTTAAAAGCTGAAGTTTCTCCTAAGTCACCAGTGTAGCTCTCTCTACCTTTTCAGACTCTTTCATTTCTACATATCATCTCTAGGATTTAATCATTTGTACCACATGGTTGATGTGCTTTGAATCCTTGCATCTAAAGGAAATTTCCTTAACATAAATACTACTAAGGAATTTCAATTTTTCCATTGTAGTTGGCATTAAAGCCGGTACCTACAACATTGAAAATTATCCTTATATAAGAATTCCCTCCATCTTGTTGGCTTGTAACACTCTTGATGGTGGCTACATGAAATATGATTTTGATTCCTCTTCCACATCAGAGGGTTCATATCCTTGATCTGACTCTTTTGAATTATCAGAATCAGAATCACTAACTTCCATATTCAAAAATTCTCAACAACCATTTTCAATAAATTTATCTAGATCATCAGTAATACTCTTCAAAATTAGCCACCAGTTCACGTTTATTTTTCTTTCATAATACTTTATATCCATGGAGTTTGGCCATTCCTTGATGTCATCAAGTGAAGATTGAGGAATGGCGTCAATGCGGAGTACATCTTGCTCGAAGTCTTTGAAAACAATAGCCATATCAAATTCCTTTTGCCCAAGTCCTACTCTCTCAAGGTTAACAATCTCAATCTCACTAATAGTGATTACTAAGAAAGGTAATTCCACCAACTCTACCAAACAGTTTACCATAGGAACAATACAAGTAAAGGCTTTGAAAGGAACTCCATGAAAACCAAGCTCTCTAAAAGGTATATCAAACTCTAGTTCAAAATATTTTAGATGAGGTCGCTCCCATAGCTCTCTTACTCACTTGACAAATCCTTGAAACTCTGTATTGATTTTATTTTTCATGTCCCTCTCTTGTTGCTCTTCCTCAATTTCATTAGGATCATACATTGACCTTCTTGCCCCTCCTAAAGTTTGGACCACATCCATTAACTCCACATAAAACTAAACATCCTTGGTCTTCTTAGTTCCCACACTGTGATATGGTTATGCAAATGAAAATGAAGCAAAGTGATCATCTCCTTCTCCGTTGGCTGGAAAAATGCATGCTTAATGTTTTGATACATGATATCATATCTATTTTCTGCTCTCATGGTTGAATACTGAAATCCATTATGGTGGGCCTCCAGAGTTCCAATCATCTTTCTTCCTCTTCTACCAAATGTTGGCCTGATCCACAAGTGTGCCAACCTAATTGGCTTTGTTTTTTAAAGCTAAAGTTTCTCCTGACTCACCAATATTAGTTGTAACTTTTTTGAAATTTTATTATGGTATGTGCACTTTGATATGATGTAATATGATTATGGTTTCATCTCATATGTTGTAATATTAGATATATAATAGAAAAATAAATTATTGCATGAAATAAATAATAACTTTTCATTTTAAATGTTTTTTTGCAGAACACGAGTCTTCCAGAAGATCAAGATGATCCTCAACATGATATAGATCCACAAAATATTGGTTCTTCCAATACAGATCACATGGCAGAGGATGATGATGATGCAGATACGGAAGACACCGAGGCTAATGACAATGATAATGACAACGACAACGACGACGACGACGACGATGATGATGATGATGATGATGATGATGATCACAATGGTGATGATGATGATGAGATAGTTGGTAATAGTAACCAATGACATTCATGATCATATAGGCTACATCATGGATCATTGTTGATATATCGTTATGATAACTCTTTTCATGGTTACTATCATATATATCATTTCACGGCCTACAGTACTATATTGTTGAGTTTTATCATATTGACATGTATCATTTCCACTATATCATTTGGACATGTATCATCTTGACTTGTATCAATTTCAGTTACATAATTTATCAATTTTATTTATATCATTTGTACATGTATCATTTTCACTTATGTCGACTGTTGGACATGTATCATTTTGACATGTTTTTGATGTACTAGAATATTTGAGTTTCACTTGTTTTAGTTATATATGATGATGATATTATCAGTATTGACTTGTCAATTTATATATATTAAAAGTGGTCGATGATTTTTGGATGAATATTTATTAAGTATTATGATTTTAATTTACTGCTCAAGATGGATGTCAAATTCAATTAAATTATAGATATTTCACTCACTTGTTTTAATTATAGATGATGATCATATTACAATAATTACATTTTTATTTAATCATATGAGTTAAATAATTAAATTACTTACTCTATAATCATATGAGTTATTTAAGAGGCACGATATATTTAACTAATTAAATTGAAATAAAACATATTAAATTAATAAATGGAAGCAAAATAAGAAGCATTTCTAGAAGCAAAATAGGAAGCAACAATGGAAGCCAAACTAGAAGCAATCTTGGAAGCAAAACTAGAAGAAAATCTGGAAGCAAACCTCTAAGCAAACCTAGACACAAAACCAGAAAAAAATCTAAAAGAAAAATCGGAAGCAAAATTGGAAGAAAAACCAAAAGCAAACTTGGAAGCAAAACCAAAAGCAAAACTGAAAGCAAAACTAGAAGCAAAACTAGAAGTAAACTTGGAAGCAAAACCAGAAGCACAACTGGAAGGAAAATCGGTTCAGCAAAACTAGAAGCAAAATTGGAATCAAAACCCGAAGCAAACTTGGAAGCAAAATTGGAAGCAAACTTAAAAGAAAAATTGGAAGCAAACCTGGAGGCAAAACTGGAAGCAAAACTGGACGTAAAATTGGAAGCAAAACTAGAAGCAAAAATGGGAGTAGACATGGAAGAAAAACTAGAATCCAAATTGGGCACCAATTTCAGGGCAATTTCCGTCATTACTTCTCGGCACTATTTTGGGTGCTAACGGAGGTGCTTTAATTTTTCAGTGCTAAATCTGGCACTAATTCTGGCACAAACATCGACACAAAATACGACACTGAACTGACCATGCCTATTTGCGCCGAGTTTAGCGCCAACCAAATTGCTCAATTCATGTACTCAAAATACATTAAAATATGGCACTAATTGCCTGTTGTGCCGTTGTGTACTATTTTTTAAAATTGGAGGTTGGAAAACACTGGGTGTTATGAAACCTACAACCCACATACTATTGTAAAACCCTTTATATGCAACAACCCAATTGGTTAGTCATCCCTCAGGTCAATTTGGTTAGTTTAATGTATTCCCCACTTGCAACTCCTCCCTAAACTCTCCACCCTTCAGCTTTGAACAAGCAGAATTAAATAACTCACAACCCACTATGGTTTCCAAGGCCTGCGATTAGTTTTATCGTATGAGGAGATTGAAATGAAATTTTTACTCAAAGTAACATTTCTAGTAAATTTGGAAGGTGAATTCCATTGTATTTTTTTTACATAACAAAAGGTTTTCATTACAATCATACTGTGTATGTATAATTGAGGTTAGAAAATACTAGGTATTATGAGACCTGCAACCCACATACTATTCTAAAACCCTCTACACTTAACAACCCAATTGGTTAGTCACCCCTCAGGTGAATTTCATTAGTTTTATGTTTCCCCCACCTACAATTCCTCCTCGCGCTCTCCACCCTTTAGCTTTGAACATGTAGAATGAAATAATGGACAACCCACATTGTGTTTTTCGACCTGCAATTATTTTTGTGCATTTATTTTTCAATCATATTAAAAAATTCATGCAAATTTACTCTAATTAATAGTTGTTAAATAAATTTTAAAGGTTCCTTACATTACATTCCTACTATCTAAATAACAAAATCTTTTAATTAATACATATTATTTTCTAAAATTATATGTTAGAATACAATGGGTGTTATGAAACCTTGCAAATAACATACAGTTTTAAAACCCTAAACATTCAACATCCCAATTGGTTAGTTACCCTTCAACTCAATTTCTCTAGTTTTATGTTTTCCCCACCTGCAACTCCTCCCCCTACTCTCCACCACTTAGCTTTGAATGTATAGAATGAAATAACTCAAAACCAACTGTTTTCCATTTTCAACTATTTGGAGCATTTTTTTCTCAATCAGAAGAAGAAATTGAAATACCATTTTTACTCCAACTAATAGTTATAAATTTTGAAGATGCCTTATAGTATTTTGTAATCCATATTCTTGTGGGAGGGAGAAATAAGTACCATATCAATAGCCACTTTGCATAACCCTCACGTGTACAAGACCTTTTTCATTTTGTGCAATTGGATGTCAACAACCCACATTTTCTCATTATGCAAGGGTGCAACACTCAATTTTTCAACATGAAGCCTCCTAAGATATTGTCAATGCTTGAGGAGGCGGCAAGTAGTAGAATGTATGAAATGAAAAATAATCTACTATAAAATAACTTGAAAAGAAGCAGAAAAAAGTGAATGAGATAGATAATGTATTGACTAAAGAGATTCTTCCTTCTCTTAAGAAGTTGGGGAAGGAGTGTGTGCAATATGTGCAATGGGAAAATGACAATGCAAAATTGGAGGCAACATGTACTAGAATGTATGAAATGAAAAAGGAATATACATTGTAGAAACACTTGAAAAGAAGAAAACCAATGTGAATAAGATAGATAATGTATTGTCTGAAGAGATTCTTCTTACTCTTGAGAAGTTGAGGAAGGAGTGTGTGCAATATGTGCACAATGGAAAAATGACAATGCAAAATTGGAGGCAACATGTACTAGAATGTATGAAATGAAAAAGGAATTTGTTGTAGAAACACTTGAAAAGAAGCAAACCAAAGTGAATGAAATAGATAATGTATTAACTAAACATATTCTCCTTGCTATTGAGAAGTTGAGGAAGGTGTGTGTGTAGTATGTGCAATGGGTAAATGGCAATGCAAAACTTAAGGAAACAGGTACTACAATATATGAAATGAAAAAGGAATCAGTTGTAAAAACACTTGAAAAGAAGTAGGCCAAAGTGAATGAGATAGATAATCTATTGACTAAAAATATTTGTCACTACTCTTTAGAAGTTAAGGAAGCTACATGTGTAGTATGTGCAATGGGAAAATGGAAATGCAAAAGTGGATAAAGTTAAGAGGTTTTGTATTGCACATGAATTTGTCTAGGTAAAAAAGTGAGAGATGATGCTATAGGCATATTTGAACAAATGAATTCAGAGATTCTTGAACTTGAGACTTCCATGGAATAAATATAACTAGAAATAAATGATAAGAATTTAAGAGAAATATCAAATGTAAGTGCAAAAGAAAAAAAAAGAAATGGTGGGGTGGACACAAGATAGTCTTATCTGTAAAGGTAGACAAATTTTGTAAAGAACTTGTTAAAAGAAACATATGCATTCTATAATCAGAAAGACACTCCCAAAGCTAATTAAAAATCAGTTGCAAAGCTACATAAAAGTATTCAAGACATTGAAAACTCTATCTAAGAAATGGATGTTGATGTCCTAAAGGCTAATGACGGAGCAACTGCTCCAAAGCTTAAAGTAAAAGATATGAAAAAGAAGTTAGAAAATCATGAAAAGGAATATTGGGTGGTGTTAATGGGTAAGAGCAGTGGGGATGAGGAAAAATGTGTGGATGGTCAACTTGCAGATGCAAAAGCAATAGTTGGAAGTGTTGAAACTGAAGCAAAACAAGTGAAGACTATAACTAACCACTTAGAAAAGGAATTAAAAGATAAGAAGAAGATTTTATTGTCAAAAGAAAAGGAGCTTTATGTTGTTTGTGAAAATCCACAATCTAAAAAACTGCAAGAAGTTGAGAAAATAAAGACAACAATGGAAGGTGTTTCTTATGAAGAAGGGTGCATGGTTACATTATAAAATGAGTGTTTGCAAGAATTTGAGGCAGTTCAAAAGTTGAAGGTTGATATCAAGCACCTCGAGGCTCAACTAGGAAATGTTCAATTTACCTATAATGATCGTGTAAAGTATTTTGATAGATCAAAATTCAAAAGTCTTGTTGCATAACTTATAAAAGTTAAAGATACCTTGACAAGCACAGTCATATCACTCACGACCAACTGTGTTTTTCCAATCTATGATTATTTTATGCATTTATTTTTTCATCATGTGAAGAAATTGAAACACAATTTTTACTCTAACTAACACTTGTGCTAAATTTTGAAGGTTCATTTCATTGCATTCATATTGTCTAAATAACAAAAGGTTTTCAAGACATTCATACTATTTTGTAAAATTTCAGGTTGGAAAATAGTGGGTGTTATGAAACCTACAACCCACAAACTATTGTAAAACCCTCTCAATGTAATAACCTAATTGGTTAGTCACCCCTTAGCTCAATTTGATTAGCTTTATGTAACCCCCACCTATAACTCCACCCCATGCTCTCCACCCTTTCAATTTAAACATGTAAAATGAAATAACTGACAACCCACATTGTGTTTTCCAACCTGTAATTATATTTTGCATCTATATTTGGATCATATGAAGAAATTGAAATGCATTTTTTAGTCCACCTAAGACTTGTTATAAATTTTGAAGAGTTCCTTTCACTACATTCATACTGTCTAAATAACAAAAGGTTTTCAAGACAGTCATACTATTTTGTAAAATTCCAAGTTGCAAAATGTTGGGTGTTATGAAACCTACAAGCCACAAACCTACACATAACAACCCAATTGGTCAATCACCCCTCAGGTGAATTTGGCTAGTTTTATGTTACCCCCACCTGTAAATCCTCCCCATGAGATAACCCTTTAGATTTAAACATGCAAAATCAAATAATTGACAACCCACATTTTGAGTTTTCTAATTTGCAATTATTTTGTTTTTTCTTCAATCATATGAGGAAATTGAAATGCAATTTTTACTCTAAGTAAGATTTGTTATAAATTTTGAAGGTGTGTTTCATTATATTCGTATTGTCTAGATAACAAAATGTTTTCAAGAGATTCATAATGTTGTAAAATTTCAGGTTGCAAAACACTAGGTGTTATGAAACTTGCAACCTACATACTATTCTAAACCATTTACAAGTATCAACCTAATTGGTTATTCACCCATCACCTCAATTTGGTCTATTTTATCCTGCAACTTCATCCTATGCACTCCAACCTTTAGCTTCCAACGTGCAAAATGAAAAAACTCATAACATAGAGTGTTTTCCAACTTGCAATTATTTTTTGCATTATCATTCCTTATCATATTTCATTACATCTTCTCGAAAAATAATATTATTACAATTTTTAATGTAGTTCTTACTCATGTTAGCCTCCAATGCCCACAGGTGACCAAAATTCATTAGCGAGGATAGCTTCTCGCACAAGCCACCGAGCCAACTAGTTTTATGGCGAAACTCTTGCTAGTATGTTGATTGTTGACAATACGTGAGAAAACTACCTAACGACGCCATTATCTCCTCGTTTTTGTCATTGTAACGTTTCCTCCTATCTGTTGATTTCGTTACTTTTATCCCATGTCTTGGTGGGCCCTACACTACATCATCTCATCATGTTATGTATATTTCTATGTATGGTTTTATGCGTTTTTGTATGTTATCATGTCTATGACATGCAATTTTGTTGGGAGATTAGCTACATCCAATTTTCAAAGATCATTTATAAATACAATGACATAAGTAAAATCACATTGAATAAAACTCTTAAAAGGATATGTCATGAAACACCTTTGATACAATTTTGGTTGTGTAATTGTCACATATCGCTTTCTTTTTAAAGCTTGACTATTAAATTATTGCAGAAGTAGTTTAAAAGTTAGGTTTGTAATTATTGTTTTCAAAAGTTTGATAATATTTAATTTAACCTTGGATATTTTCATTCAAATAGAGATGATAATATAATATTATTATTATAAATATATATAATTGTCGAAACTATAAAATGCTTGAAATAATAATGGAAATAAACAAATAAATAAATAAATTGTGTTGAATGAAAAATTTAAATAAAATTTGTTTTATTATTATTAAAATGTAATTTGCATAAAAGTGGGTTAATGCTTGTAACAATTTGCATAAAGGAAAAGGTAAGGTAAGGTAAGGTCCTTTTATAGTCCACGATACAAGGTGATTTGTTTTTGGGTCTACAAATGGCTTACAGTGTATGGGACTCCTCATACTCCCAATATGAGGGAGGCACCTAACTCGTGCTCCACAATACAAGGTGTACATACCTTACCCCCAGGAGAATTTGAACTTTTGACCTTTCTTTCAAGAGTAAAAGTTCTCCACCACTAGGCCAACTCAGGTGTAACACTCCACCTAAGATCATGAATAACTTGCACGTCCTCCACTCTCCAACCAGGGCTTAAATTTGACGGTCAACCTTGCCTGTCAACAAATTTTTTAATGACGGTTATCTATTCAAAGTTGCCCTTAAAACATTATGATATATCTTAGTGTAATTAAAATTATATATAAATCAAATATATATATCATTATAATTCTATATAAATTTTCACAGTCTATCCAAAATCTCTCCTTTCATCTGATACAATCTTCTTAAAATTTTGATTGTATTTTACGATAAAAATCTCTACATACAGTCATACGGCCATCAAATTTAAGCCCTGACTCCAACCATAGTTATAAATGCCATTGCTATCCATTACCCAAAATAGAAAGAACCTTTAATGTTGCTGTGAGAACGACAATTCCAGCATAGCATTCATTCATTCATTTCTTGCCATATATGAAAAAGAAACATTTACCCTGCATGTAGGGCGGGATTTTGGTGGAGAGCCTGTGAGGCTATAAGGGCAGATTTGCGCGAGTCCGGGGGTTGCTCACCCTCTATCTCCTTTTAATGTTCGTCCTTGTAGTGTTGCTCTTGGCTTTGGTGATATGGGTATTCCTAGTAACCAATAGAATATACAGAGAGCTTCACTTTGGAAGGGGGCATCGTACCCAGCACAGACAATTTCCCACAACCTTTATAGTTTGCGGAGCTCTGAAATTTGGTGTATCAGGGAGAGCATGGCGGACCTTGAGGTAAGTCTTTCATTACATTACTTGTAATTCTTATAATAGATAGTCTCTGAGCATTTTATTCTGAAAAAAAAAAAAACTAAGCCCAGCTTGCATGCAATCGAAAGGAGCATTTTTGAAATGAATGTGGATCGATGCCTGTATTATGTCGCTGCATGAAAGATTGGTTACCTTACAACATACCTCATTTTTATTTATGTGAGAAAGGATAATCTCATTTATTTATATTAATTAGAATTTATATGATTATTTCTTTTGTGTGGAGTAGCTGATGAAAAGTCATAAGCTAAAACCAAGTACTTTTTAAAGAAGAGAGTTGTCTGATAATGGTTTGTGATTTACCTATGTAGAGTTGAGATGTTGTGGTCATATCTATTCTAAATAGCATCAATAATTGTGGCTTATTTTATTTTATCTTGGTGAAATATAATTAATAAAGAGGGCCTCAAGTGAAATGACACTATAAATTAGGTTTCTTATAATTAATTTTTATTTTGAATAATTCCGCTCATATAGCAATCAAGCATCCCATAGTTGACAATACCAAGTTAAATCTTATAGAGAAATCATATTGTCATGGAATTGATATAAGGTCTCAAGATAGTCTAGTCATAAAAAAGTGCAAGGATTATATCATAACATTAAATCTTGAGGCAAAGATAAATGAACCTCAAAAGGAGCCAAAAGAATTAGACCAATGCAAGAGCATCCTTCATCATCCAACCCATTTAGGTCTAAGACGACAATGAAAGGATATTCAACCCTTATGTGGACTGCTATCATTATAGTCAAAATAGCAACAAAATAGATCATTACTATAATAAGATGATAGTAACTTATTTCCTCTATTCCTTATTAAAATTTTGTGTGAATTTCAATAGTTATATTGGATTCAAAGTGAAAACTCTTTAAACAAAAGTCGAGGATAAGATCTTATTTTGATAATATAATAATGGTTGAATATTTCTTTTATGCAAATTGTACATGAAAATTTCTAGATCATTATTCATATTGGTCCAAGATTGGGATGTAGGTGAGTTTGAGATTTATTTTGGAAAATCAATGATATCATAAAAAGCGTAGATGAGTATTGATCTTTTATTCATATAAGAACGTATACTCATATATAAATAAAATTAAATACACAAATATTTTTATGTATTTATATATATGCATACATGAGCTATACCTTCTTAATTTAATACATGCATTTTCTTCTATTGAAACCACTGCATTTTTTATATGCATTTTTTAAAAGAATGATTAATGTCCATTCTATTTCTTATTTATATATTGCATGCATTTAGACAAATTATCATGAAAGTGTATTGTTTCATGCAAAGTTTGCACTTCGTTTCTTATGAGAAATTATGGACCAAGAACATTAGAGATGAACTGATATGTTGTCTACATGACTGACTATGTATATGCACAAGCGTCAAGCATGATATCGTTTCAGGTGTCTTCCTTATGTTTGTAAATCATGTTGTCTTTAAATGCAAATATGTCTTGTCTCATTTCACTATTCCATTACTCCAATCAATTTTTTCATTTCTAGTTTTCCTCGCACTGGGTCGGGTATTCTTCTTCATGAGGAATTTCAAGGAAGTGAATCACTTCATGGTAGGGTGGAAATGTGCTCCAACAATGTTTTCGCCCTTGATGTGCTCGAAGGAGTCAATCGCAGAGGAATTCTATCAGGAGGGATCTTGTTATGTTTCATTGTGTAATCTTGTACTTGACCATGTGGTCTTGAAAAGAATATGTTCCTTATGAGTTATATACTTGTTAATGTGTGATTTGTAAAATTAATTAAGCTTAATCTATAGAGATCATTATAGTAATAGAGTTATCATAATTTTATGTGTCCAAACCAAAATTGCCAAGGCAAAAGGCCATTTTCTCCTTAATACTAAACATGAAAACAACTCATAACAAAATTTGAATAGATTGATGTTTATAACCCACTTCCATCCTCACGTACACTCTCATTTTGCCACGTTTTACATGTCATGCAATTGATCGATCATTTCAGTCTTTACCCTCGAGGGCATTTCTATTGTTCTGCTTGATGTTCATGCATTTCCCTCGAGGAATTTTCTACTGTCCCGGTTTGACGTCCATTCACTCCCGTCAAGGATATTTGTAAGTAACTGTTCTGTTTGATGTGAAATGCAAGCATGACAGGGCACCAAAGTCATTATCACGATATACATCAAAGACTTTTGCAACTTTACTGTCCCTTCCCACCCGTACATGTTTGGAACGTGTCGGACGTTCATATCCGTTTCGTTCAACAACTGTGTTTGCTGACTAAGAATCTTGAATTCAGTTGTTCTTAAAATAATATTTTTTAACGGCCTGAATTCGCGGCAAGGAGAGGAAATGGCAGACTGATAAATCACATGGATTAATTTCCTTGCAGTGAAAGCCAAAAGTTCGCTTGAAAGTCCGACAAAATGAGAGGCGAGGCGGCCCCAATTGAAATTCCTGAGCTGGGTCCGTATATTCTCTTTTTGACAGTAAAAGATGGTTAATTTTCAAAGACCCATTCCAAGCAAATTCTCAAAAATTCTTCCAATCTATAATATTTTTATCCAAGTGTTCCAATTCAATGAACTGTGGAAATTCATGTCTGTATTTGATTGAAATATCCCATTGTCGGCACCAATATGTTGAAGTACTCCTGTATTTGGTAGCGCTGGCGGCTACAGGTTGAATGGCAGATTGAGTGGAAGTCATAAAAATGCTGGTCAAAACGGGTTACTACCTATGTAGCCGACCAGAAAGTTAGAAACTTGATCACGGACTAACTGAGACATTTGACCGCCCGTTGTTTCGAAGAGGTTTCCTCCATGGTATTACTAGTACTATTCACGCATGCAAATATTCTATATAATGTGCATCTCATGGAACAAATGGTGTACTAGCCACTTTTGAGCTTCTTGCATGGTAGTGGAAGAATCTATCTAATAATCAAGAGTTATGGAGAACTTTGTGGAGAGTAGAATTGGGGAACAAAAGCTCCAAAATGGTCATTTGTTCCCCAAAGTCCTCAATCCTGCCAATAATTCTCACAAGGAAGACATCTCTAAGTTGTTAGAGACCATCACATCAGAGCAGAGCAAAGCATGGATAGAACAAGAACTGCACGAGCATGGAGCTATTCTGTTCAGAGGATTTGGCTTGAAGTCGCCAGAGGACTTCAATTCTTTTCTTGAAGCTTTTGGATGGGAAGAGCAGGCCTACAAAGGCCCCGCTCCAAGAAAAAATATCGTTGGCAGAGTTTGGTCTGCTAACGAAGCTCCTCTCGACCAACACATCTTCTTCCACCATGAGATGGCCTTGGTAATTAATTAATTCATTTCTCGGCTTATGTTTTCGTTTGGTTGAAGTTATAAATTGGAATGACTCTAAGTTTATGTTATGTGGCTGCAGACGGAAGAATTTCCATCAAAGGTAATCTTTTTCTGCGAGGTTGCGCCGCCCAAGGGTGGTGAAACGGCGGTTGTGCAGAGCCATAGAGTAGCTGCCCACATGGAAAGATACTTTCCGGAGGTTGTTCAACAACTGGACACAAATGGAATATTTACTCATACTCTCCTCCCGAAAAAAGACAATCTTGGCTATTTTCTTGGAAAGAGCTGGCAATCTCATTTGCACACGGATGATCCAGAAGAAGCCCGAAAAAAGTATGTTATTCTTGCTTTTGTTGTTCTACGTATTAAATCTTAGTGAATTCTAATTTTTGAACTTAATTGTGTAATATTTGTTTTGCATCACTTTCGGATTCTGTTAGAGATATCTTATTCTTGTGATCAATCATAGATCACAGTGTTATATAATAGAGAGATTTGTTAATCACTTTTATTCCGGCGTAGATTAATTTGTTAATCTCTCTTATTCTGGTGATCCATCATAGATTAGTGCCATTATCAGCATAATAAATTTTTTATTAATATCTCTATTATTCTGATAATAGAACATGGAATGTAATCGGAAACATTGATACAAAACAAATCTTATGCAATTGAATCTATGAATGACAATTGTGAAACTCTGATTTAATTCCCAAGAATTCAGAACTAATTGAATGGTTGTAAATTTACAGAGTCGAGGAAGGAGGTGGGAAGTTACAATGGACGGAAGACGGAAGCGCAAATATTATTGCAGGGCCAATCCCTGCAACCAGAAGTTTCCAAGGCTATGGAGATCGAAAGGTGTGGTTTAATTATATTCCTGCTGCTACGTATGGAAAGGCCGAGGCGAGATTGAACAGGCTGATATGTGGAGATGGAAGTGGCATTCCGCAGAGAGTAATGGAGGAGAGTGGGAGAATAATGGATGAAGAAAGCGTAGATATCAAGTGGGAAGCGGGCGATGTGCTGCTCATTGATAACTTGGCTGTAATGCATGCGAGAAGGCCTTCAAAGCCGCCTCGACGAATTTTAGTAGCTCTCTGCAAATGAAACTGAAAATAACCATTAGAACTCTCCAAACTATATGAACTAAACCAGGGATGATAAACTTCAGATTGATCTGAGAGAAGAGTATGGGTATGACTGGATAGATGGAAGTAGGTAGATCGACCTGTTGACTTACTATTCCACGCCCCCACACTTTCAGGACTCAGTCATTTCATCTCATCATTCTTTCTTAAGATAGACCAATTATTTTGTCTTTTGATTCTTAGTTTCTCACAAAAGTGTTTAGGCATCCCAAATAAAATGACTTGTAACTGAGTTTAGGTAGGTAGTGATGGTGAAAGTCTGTTTCACTTCGAAAATCTAGTCAATAGTAATTTTATATCTCATTCATATCAAAAATGTAATTATTTGTTTTATTTTTATTGATCAAAATTCGCATTTAACTAACATTTAAGAATAGTCATAAATAAAATGAGTATCTGTGTAGACTTTACATTGTTTTATGGTAAATCTAAATAACCATTTTGTAAAATTTTGATGTTAATACAATTTGGCATTTCTTAACAATGAATCTGGTTAACAGTTGAAGTTGATTTTTTCATAGTTTACAGTCTTCTTTTGATAGCAACAGGTTCAGAATGCATTTTAAGCAGTAATTCATTTTATTGAGTAAGAGTAAGAAGGGAATGAAAAAAAAAATCTTTAAACAGAACTAACATGACTTTGAAACAGTAAAAGTAATACTATTGTGTAAAGAATTTAAAATAATAAGCCGTTAGTTACACATCAAATGGTCACTCAAAGAGGTTTACCATAAACAGCTTTTCGATTTATATTTTGTGAGTTATAAACAGTCACTCAAAGAGGATTAATATAAACAGTCAGCATGTTGCCATGTCGACTGTTCAAAAAAAAATTTCAATCTATATTTTGTGAGCTACAAAATAAATGGTCGCTCAAAGAGGATTAATATAAACAATTGGTATGTTGTCATGTCGGCTGTCCAAAAAAGTTTTTCAATCTATATTTTGTGAGTTACATAATAAATGGTCACTCAAAGAGGATTAATATAAACAGTCCACATGTTGCCACGTCGACTGTCCAAATAATAAATGGTCGCTCAAAGAGGATTAATATAAACAATTGGTATGTTGTCATGTCGGCTGTCCAAAAAGTTTTTCAATCTATATTTTGTGAGTTACATAATAAATGGTCACTCAAAGAGGATTAATATAAACAGTCCACATGTTGCCACGTCAACTGTCCAAAAAAAATGATATTGTAACTTTAATTTTTCAAGTACATCAATTTTATCAATATTATTCTGAATACAATATAATTATTAACCTTGTAATTTTCACTTTTCAAGTACATCAACTTTAACAACTTTATTTTGTATCCAAATATGATTATTAACAACTTTTGGTCGACATTATTTCGACTAACATCAAAATTACAACATACTAATTGGATAAAATTAATGGGTCAATGATGAATTGAGGAGTGGTACAGCATGAAGAAAACTCTCTTTGAAATTTTACAGGAGAAATTTTTGAAAACAAAGATGAAAGTTGTTAAACGAAAGACATCATTTCACTGATTACTAAATGTATTGGTTATCATCACGAACAAGAACAAAAACTTTGGATCAAAGATGTCAAAAAACCCATCACTACTCTAAATACTAAATGGATTTTTGATCATTACTAAAAAGAATAAAATTCTGGTTCTTCTTTCAAACTTTTCACAACTAATGTTCATGTGTTGCTCATCGATAAGTTCTCTCTTAAGCATGAACGCAGGCCTTCCATTCCAGGCCTCCTTGACGTGTTTTAGCAGGACTGGATATTCCAGTAAAGTCAAAAGAATAACAGTTTAGATGACATAAACATACAGGAGAATTTTTATTTTAGAAAGAGAGATTTCAAGTTCAAATCTTGCAGTTTTAAGATATGTACATTTTGTATTAGAAACATAGTTAGACGTCTTCTATAAATATGGTATAGTCTTGTATATCATAAATCGTTGTAGACCCAAAAATCATAAATTATCTGTAAAACCCAAAAACAAATTTTTCAATATTGTAAATATAAAAAAATTCCATCTCTTGCATACATACATTTTACATTAGAAACATATTTAGATGTCTCCTACAAATATAATATAATCTCATATACCATAAACCATTTATAGACCCAAAAACAAATCGTCTGACATTATAAACTATCTAAAGATTCCATAGTCCGAACTGTGTACAAATATCATACTGGATAACACTCAAACCAAAAAGAACTGGCTGAACTGGCTCCAAATAACTCTTGTATGGGAGTGGTTGAATGTACTTAGAGCTCTGGGGGAAATGAATCTGCACCTGAAACTGTTTGGTCAGTGGATGTATTCAACAATTTCAGTGGGAAACATTGCCAGAAATGAATGGAGAATACTTTGCTCACTTTTTTTATACCGACTAAATAAAGCAACAAATATCATTACTTCTGCCTTTAGGCAAGGAAATTCTTGGAACAGTCTGTTATATTCTACTTTTTCTTTGTACCTGTTTGTCTTACTCTCCTTTTAATCTTAAGAGTATTTAATATGTCTTTGCTTTTGGTAGTACGACTAGAAATATTCTTTAACATTACAATGGGGTGAAAAGTTTGGTGTCGTATTTCTTAGTAATATGTATTAATAATTAATGTCTCTTTCATAACCATGGTAGAAAAGATGGTAAGGTATAATTTAAGTATGAATTGGTGTTTATTGGTTTATGGGATTGAAAGGGATGTGATTTAAAGAGGATAATGATGTGTAAGGATATTTTAGATATTAAAGTTGTGCACATTTAATTATGTCAAAATTTATAATATTTTAAATATTAATTAAATAAATATTATTAATTTATTTGATTAATTTATCATTTATTCTTATTTTTTTATTATTCATCTTTAAATTGATATTTATTTAATTAAATTCAACATCTAGTCATATATCACAAAAAATAGAAAAATGCAAATTATTTATTTAATTCCTCCACTTTCTCACCCTAATTCAATTAGTTGATTAAATCAAATTAATTAACTAATTAGCCCTTCACATTTCTAAACATGATTAATTTAATTAATGACATCTAATCACACTTATCCCTAAAATTCTATAACAAAATCCTAGCTCTTGATCTCATCTCTCAATCATAACCCTCCATTTAGACATGTGATATTTCACACATGCAAGAGGACACTTGTCAACTCTCTCCTTCCCATGTGATTTCTAACATGTATGGGGAGTCATGTGTATTCATTCTTATCTCCATGTGAGATGAGTCACATATCTCCATTCTACTTCCCTATGTGTCATGACATATGTGTGAGATGCCATTTATCACAAGTCCCTTTTCTATAGATATCCTTACACATGTGCGAGAGAAATTAGTGTATGACTTTTTTGTGTTCTTTGCATATTCATGGTATCACCTTGTTATGACAATTAGGAGCACTACAACCAAATTCAATACGGACAAAGTGGTATGAAGTGGTTGCATCTTTATTTTCTAAAGAAATGAGAAGGAAGTGTTATAATTTAGCTAAGGAGGCCCTAGTATTTTGTGGAAGATCCAAAGAATAAGGTAAGAAGAAGGACAAAAATTTAGATAAGTCTAGATCCAAATCTACTGGTAAGTTCAAGGAAAAATATTAGAACTATGGAAAAGCTAGGCATTTAAAAAAAGAATTTATGAGAAGAGTAAGAAGAAAAAATTTAATTCTAATGATGATTTTAAGAGATCCTCCTAGGATGAAGGTGATTCTTTTTCACTATCTTGACCACACATGCATTAGCAGGTGCATGGTTGATAAACTATAACATCTCTTTTTCACATGGCCTCATATTGAGTTTGGTTCACAAAATATAAGGAATATGATGGTGGGAAGGTGTACCTTAGTTATGATTCTCATCTAAAGGTTTTTATCATGATAGATTCTTGATTTAATTCCCTGATAGATGAGTAAATGGGACCAATGGTGTACTATATATCCTTAGTTTGGTATGAAACCTATTTTCTATAAGTAAACTAAATGATGTAGGTGTGCAAGTTGTGTTCTTCAGTGGGGCATCTAAGATGGTCAGAGAATCTATGTTTCTTGCTAAGGGTGTTGAAAATAGCACTCTATTTCAGCCAGACACGTGCATGATTTAGTGTCTTCAATTTCTATAGTGAAGGGATCTATAGAATATTCACCTTCACCATTGGAACCAACAATAAAAAAAGGTTTATTGTGTCTAATTCTAATGGTCATATTTTTGGGCCACCTAAGGGTGTTCATGCTTCGGAGACTAAGATGCTAGTAGAGAAAATAATGTTATGGCACCAAAAGATGGATCACATAAGTAAGAAGGATTTAACAACCCAAAAAATAAAAACCATGTTGAGGGGTTAAATGATTATAATCTTAAACTTAATTTATGTGAAAATTATATATATGGTTCAAAGTAAAACTATATTTTTTACTCTAGTTCTTATTTATCTTTTTGGGGTGTTAGGTTTAATTCTTTATAATATATTTGGTCCTATTATTGTACCTTCAATTTCCAAATATGTATATGTTTCTCCCATTGATAAATATAGTAGCATAATATGGTTATATTTCCTTTTAAAAGTATATCTAAAGTCTTCAATCATTATAATAAGTTTAGGGTTCCTATAGAGAATCATACTAGTATGAATATTAATATTGTAACGATTGATAATGGCAGTGAGTTTTATTCAATACAATTTGATAGATTCTATAAGGACCATGTGATAGAAAGACATAATACAACTCCATACAACCATCAACATAATGTATTTGTAGAAAGAATGGATAGAACACTGATAAAGAGTGTTAGAAGTATGTTGAGTGGAGTTACCATGGAATACAAATTTTGGGAAAAATTGGTTATCATAGCTTATTACCTAGTTAATAGGTCTCCTACATTGAATCGTATTCATAAGACACCTATAAAAATGTGGTTAGAAAAAAATCCCTCATTAATACATCTTTGAGTCTTTAGTTGTGAGGCATATGTACATGTGCCTAGGGAGAAGTAGTCAAAGTTAGAGAACAAGACTATAAAATGTATCTTCATTTCCTATGGTGTTGGTGTGAAATGATTCAAGATTTAGGACCCTATAACTAAGATATTTTTATAGAGAAATTATTATCTCTAAAGAAGTTAATTCTTCTTCCATAATATTGTAGTCAAAGAAGGATGGAAAAGAAAGATGTGGTTCAACTAACTCCAAATACTAAGAAGGTTCAACTAGAAGCCCATGAAGGACCCAAAGAGGAAGAGAGCTTATACAATTCTAAAGAAGAGACATAACCTCCACCTTAGTCATTTAGGAGGTCTACTCTAAAAAGAAAAAAGCCAAAAAGGTACACTCCCTCTTATTAGAGATATACTTTTACTTTGATTACCAACACTAATGAGTCTAGGACTCTAAAGGAGTCTATGGATATAAATGATGTAGAGCCCAAGAAGGTTTTCATGGATGAGGAGATGGATTCTTTGAATAAAAATAGCATATGGTACCTAGTACCCTTTCTTGATGGAAAAAATTCAATTGGATGCAAATAGGTGTTTGAAAAAAGTTATAATCACTATGTTAAGTACAAGGTCATATTGGTTGCAAAGGGTTATTATTTAGTTGAAGGAATATATTATGGTGATATATTCTCCCCAATAGAAAATTTGAAATACATTTTCATTAATATTATTTCTTGTTAGAATCTATGATATGTAAATTTAGAATATGGCTGTGAAGACAATATTTGTTCATGGTGATTTAGAGGAAAATATTTATTTCACACAATCAAAGCACTACTTTGAGAAAGGTAAAGAACATTTGGTTTGTAAGTTGAAGAAATTTTGTTATGGTCTTAAGCAATCTTTTAGGATGTGGTACCAAAATTTTGATTCTTTAATGTTAATTTTCATATTTCTAAGATCCAAAATGAGGCATTACATCTATTATAATATGCATAGTGACTTTATTCTCATTATTTCATTATACATTAATGATATGTTATTTTTTGGTTATGTAAAAGGTTTGATTTGTGATTTTGAAGTATTATCTTTTAGCACAATTTAAGATGGATTTGGAGACCTAGCTAGGTATATATTGATGATGGAGTTCAATAGAAATATAATGAATAGAAAAATTTGGTTGGGCTAGAGTAAATATGTGAACTCAACATTGGATATGTTTAATATAACAAATTGTAGGTCATTATGTGTTCCTAATATGATGTTCATAAAGTTACTGATTGAGTATAATGTGTTCCACTTTTTGACCAAAGTAGGACATTGAAATCAACATTTTTCACCAAATTTCCACTTTATGAAACCTATAGCAACTAAACCATTAAAAATTAGGAGATGATGTGAACTAGTTATTTATGAGGATTTATGTGTAGATTCTAAATATATATATATTTTTAAATGATGTGAATTTTTTTACGTAACTTTTAATAACTTAGTTTTTACAATAAACAACATTTTAAAATAGTGACATTTATGTCGTCACACATAAAAAAAAAATTATTCAAAGAATTAAATTATAATTTTTAAAATTTACATTTGTAACATCAATATCTAGTATATCATGGATATTTTTTCATAATTTTTTGTTACATATTTTTTAAATTAACTTTTGAAGTCAAAGTAATTATATGATGGACGTAGGTGTGTCATCACACATAACTTGTTTTGTATGTATTAAAATTATTTGACTTTTTTGGCTAAAACGAGAACATAAATAACTAGTACACATATTTTTTAGAATTTTTCTCTATTTTCATATTTTTCTACGTGTGCAAAATAAATACCTTGATGTTTGGTGAAAAAAATACATTCACAAGAAATGAAATTTAAAATATTTAAAATTATACGTTTTGGAAAGCTTATAATAATAGCTACATACTTAAAAAATATTAATTTTTAAATGACTTTATTTGATCCCTCAAAAGGTAAATTAAAAGTGGTTTTTTGTCAAAATTTTGATAGGTGCAAATGAGACTCCATTGTGGGAATGATTTAAGACTAGAGGAGTTATATCCAAGGGGGTTTTATCTGAGGGGGTCTTAGCTAAACATCTTCAATTAAAAACCTTTAGATAGAACCCCTAAAGGCTTAAATTGAATTTTTTTTTCTAAAAAAATATGTGATTTCAGGCAAAAATCAAGATGTCCCAAGTTTGGGACCCATTAAATTATGAGATGACAAAAGTCCAACTTCTCCTAGTGAGATGGAGGATATGAGTAGAGTATCTTATAATAATGCAATTAGGAATTTGATGCATATTATGCTTCATAAACTACTAGACATTTTCAAATAAATGGGAGTGGGTATGTACAGGATCATCATGGAAAAAATAGGCCCTTAAGTGGCAAAAAAATTAGAAAAATCAAAGTTAGGAAACTTGACGTAAAAATTTGAATAAGTTATCTATATTATTTCAAAAATATGTAAGAATAGAATCTGTAGAAAATTGAATGTAATTTTTAAACTACTAGGTTTGTTTAAAAAAATATATATCTATTTGGTGAAAATTCAAAATTTCAATGCAGCAGTACTTAAATTTCAGGGAAAAAATAAGAAGTAGGTGTCTGTCTGACCACCCTAACCACAATAAAATGATAATATTTTTTTATAATATTTTAGATATAAGTAGATGACTCATGTCTCAATGTGATGCATATTTTTTTGTAATTATTTTCCAAGTAAATAATTAATTATGAATTTTTTATTACAACTTTTTAAAAATATAAAAAACTCGTATGTCTGACCACCTTAACTTGGTCAAAAATTCATGAAATTCAATTTTTGTTTTTTTAATCTTATAGTATACAAAGCATAGAATGTGACACATGTTTTGGATTCAAAAAATGTGATACCATTTGAAAGCTATAGATTTTTTTCACTCAGTCTATCAATCAAGACTTTATTCGTAATTTGAATAGAAAATGAATAATAATTACTTATTAAATTCAAAGTAAAGCATTTATATTGGTGGAAATCTGAGAATATCCTTTAAAAACCCTTTTCATTTCATCAATTTTGGGTAAAAAAAAAGTCGTCGGCCACATACCCATCATATTGCCACTTTTTGGCCCATCATGATCCTGCACATACCCAAGCCCTTAGCCAATTTATGGTTAATCTTAGATGAGTATAGTTAGATGTAGTGAAAAGGCTCTTCAAGTATTTATGGGGTACCTCTGAGTATTTCTTATGTTATCATGGTTATCCTAAAAGGGATATAAATTCCATGTGTATTTTTATATTTTTGGATTCAAATTGGCTTGGAGATATTATTGCGGTACAAGATCCACAAGTGGATATGTTTTCACTATACTTGGTGGTGTAATAAGTGAGATGAGTAAGTGACAAGATGTGGTCACGTTTTCTACTACAAATTTAGATTACATAGTAGAAATTCATATTTAACAGGAAGACATAGGGCTTAATATATGGTGTTCAAATGTTGGGATAGATATAAGATCTATTACAATTCATTATGATGGTCAAAGTGTCATATGTCTAGAAAGAACCCAACCTTTCATGGGAAGATGAAGCATATTCATGTCTTGTACCATTTTGTCTGAGATGAGTAAGTGCACGAAGATTAGAGGCCAAAAAGGGGTCTTAAGTGGCCACTTTTGAAATTAGGAAACACTGACCTTGGATGAGAAATTAAGGATAGTTACACTCAAAATTTTAAGATGCAACAAAAACAAGGGTCATAGCACTATATAAATTTATTATATATATATTAATATATTATATATACTAATATAAAATATATATAAATATTTATATTAATATTAATATTATAACATCTTAAATGTTTTTGATAAAGGGTAAAACGGGTTTTACATGGACCTGAAACCACCAAGTTTACAACAAAAGAGAAAGGGAAAAAAGTCGAACAGAAAAAATAGGCTACTCAAAAGGAAAAAACTAGAAAAAGCAACAGCCACCCACAAAAGACCAAGAGGGTCAGACAAAAAACTAGTCGAAAAGCCAGCAAAAAGACCAACCGCAACTAGCCCAGATTCTTTAGAACAGACTCAATTTCAGCCTCCAGATTCTATATGTCCTGAACACCCTTCTTGAAGGTCTGAATCATTTACAGCGTTGGAGGAGCCTTCCTCTTCAAATTAGCCCTGGTCCTCTTTGAAATACCAAAATCCTCATCCTAGTTTTTATCATTGACCTCTTCCAGATCAACCACCAAAGACCCATGTTGAGCTTTGTCCAATTTTTCTATCATGGCATTGATTATGATGGCATTGTGTCTTGCCATCCTATTGTTCTGCTCGGTTATAGTTTTAACAGAATTTTTCATTTTTTCTAGCTCAATTTCAACCCTTCTATCCATTCCCGCTTGGTTCTGGGTTTCTTTGTTGGCACCATGATCTTTTCGCTCCGCCTCATTCTTGCCAAGCGCAGTAACCTTGACACCCATTTCTTCCAGTTTACTTTGAAGGGCCCATATTTTTATTTTTAGCTTGTTGATTTCATGAAAGATCCATTTCAAAATTCTGAAATGGTCAACAACATTATTCCTAGCTAAATCCAAGACATCCACAGAGGGTTCTCTTTCAAGGTTGAAGCAAGTTTTAGCAGGGTCGGGGGTAACAAGGGAACCAATTCTAGCATCTCTATCCAATGATGGGGTAGGAAAGGATGAAGTATTGTTAGCACCAGAGTCCTCAGACTCAGGAGAGTCTTCAGAGTATGACACAAGGTTTTTACTTGGTAGGTTCTTACCAACACTTCTGGTTTTAAAGGTAGAACTTCCTGGCTTAGGCGTAGAGCAAGCTTTCATAGAATTAAGGCTTTTCTTACCAATTTGGATAGAGGAAGGACTAAGGACCATCCTAACTGGGCTCAGATTAGGAAAATTCCCTGAGCAGTTGGGTTTAGTATCATCCTCCTCAGAATCAGGAGGGGCAACCAAATTAGCTGGGGCTGGCATATTTTGGTAATGTTCAAAAATTAACCTAATCAAACCAGTATGCAAAATAGGAAATCTTTTTGGGTTTTTCTTGTGATCATCCAGACTTTTTCTCAAATAACAGAGAAGATAGTAGGGAAAAGAAACCCTAACCTTGTAGCGGAAATGGTTGAGCAGGGAAAAGTGATAACCGTAGACCCTGGTGAAGAGACCATCCATAGTAATGTACTCCATTGTTACATCCCTCACAATGAGACTACATGTTTGGTTATGTATGTTGAATGCAATGTTAGTTGTAAATAACTTCTTTCATGAGATTATGACATTGAGGATGCAATGGTCGTTCTTTTATTGTAACTGTAATGTTAACAAAATCTTTATTTTGCAAGTGAATTTATTGTTCACAAGAAGTTGAAAGAGATCACGAGATTAAGTTTAAATGCATATTATTTAGCCGTTGAGAATGATCTAAACCTAATCCTTGTCAGTGGATGTAGGATTGCCAACGCCATGAGAGAAAGGGAAATATCGTCAAGGAGAGGACATGGTTAACAATGGATCAATTTTATTGTCTATCTCAAGCCGGTGTTTTACAAATATATAAATCGTAACTTGGCCATAAATAATATAAAATAATCAATTACTCTATAAGTTAATTTAAATATATATATATTAATCTTTAATTATTATTTTTATTTAGAGATTGCAAATTGATTAATAATGTCATAATTAAATAATAATAAATTGGAATAGGAGCAATCGATGTCTCATATTAATTAACTTTTGGAAATATTAATCTTGCATCGAATGATTCTTTCCTTCTAAAATTTTTGAAGTGGAAATCATGTTGGCGTCGGGCCTGGAGGCAGCTCGCTATCCACTCTGGAGGAACGCCCAAGAAAGGGTAGATGAATAGTTCTTGGGAAATGGTTGGAAGTTCGAAGTTTCCTTAATAAAATAGACATTCATTCTTCATTATCCTGTCCTCCGCTTCTCAGGTTCTTTCTCGCACTCGGTCAATGTCTGGGGGTTCTTTGTCAATTTCTTGTTTTATGTTTCAACTCTACTTTGGAATTGCTAAATCCATTGTGCTAATCTTAGTTCCATGTTGGAAAAATCTTTTCCTCTGTACTATCAACTTGGTTTGAGCCTATTTAGTTTGCCATTTTTTTCTTTGTTGTGGGTGACTTTGAGATTCTAATCATTAGGTGAGCTCTGTCGAAGTTGTTGTTGGAATCTGATAATGCTTCCGCATCATTCATCAGAGGGTGGAATCTCATCTCTTCATTTTAGTATTCTATCTCTCAGCATTCACCTTTAATTACTGGTGTATCTTTCTCGCACGTGGTCTACCATAAAAAAAAATATATAATTCTTTTGGCTCTCTTTCATTCGGGAATTTTTTATTTTGTCTTTGGGTCATCGCACTTAATTTGTTTCCATTGATGGACCTGCAGGTGGATGGCGAAGGGTAACTCAGGGCAACGCTTTTCTTAG
This sequence comes from Sequoia sempervirens, assembly GCA_007258455.2. Taxonomy (NCBI): domain Eukaryota; kingdom Viridiplantae; phylum Streptophyta; class Pinopsida; order Cupressales; family Cupressaceae; genus Sequoia; species Sequoia sempervirens. Next base: position 251,938 of record VDFB02309879.1, on the reverse strand, counting down.
ACACTATTGTCACACCTTGTGGAAATTTATTTTCCTTTGTCGAGTACACGAGAAGCTTGTCCTTGCGTTTAGGTTCCAGATTACTCTATGAAAATTTTGTACATGCGTGGCTATCTCTGGACATATCTCGGCCAGTAGGACTAAGAGTTTCATTGTCGACTTAGTTGAGTATTCTGTGATGAGATTGGGGTACCTCCTTCAACTTAAATCACACATCAAATAGGCAAGTAGCGAAGACTTTTATTTGTTAATGAAAGCTTCATTCATTTTCTTAACCATTCATATATCTCCATGCTAGGAAAGCAAACTTATCAGATTCCTTAATCTGGTTAAAATTATTTTGAATCAGTATTTGTTTATACTCTGAATGGTCCGTTGAATGAATCCTTTCTTTTTGTCATTAATTTGTTCAAGAGTTTTCCTTAATTGAATTTGCATATGCTTATCTTAAACTAATTTTGAACCTGGAAGCATGATTGACCTCTCCTCAATTGAATAGAAGCTATTATGTTTTCTTTCTGAAAAGAGATGATAGGGAGTCAAGAGTTACTCTTCCTTCAAGTTTTTAAGTTATGAGTTAACCATAAAATTTAAGAAAAGATTGAGAACCAAATCTGGACTAAGGACAATCTTAAACAAATTCAAATAAGTAATCTTTCCACTCTGTTTTGGGTATCAGAGTTGGCACGAGTCTTTCTCATACAAAGTTTGATAAATCTGGAGAATCCTTACGGGTGCTAAGACATTGACTTCTTCACTTGTCATGTTTTTGGCTAATAGATCATTTTTCAGTTGCAAAATTTAACCAAACCTTGTAATATAAACTTGGGTCCAAAATACAAAGTTGAATAAAGACCACTTAATGGAATATGTCGTTGGTCATAGGTGCTCAATGAAAACATCCTTTGTTTAGAGAAGGTAGTTAGTCTTGAGAGAAAGTGAAAGATGTTGAGATGAGTCTCTCTCTTCTTGAATAGATGCTTAATGGTATCAGCTTAACCTTAATCTAAGAAATGAACAATAACCGAATCAGTTGATACAAGATTATAAACTTGTTCTAAGGAATATCATGTCGAGTAAGGGTGAGAGAGCTGACGACACAAGAGTGCCAGATATATTGGCACATGAGTGCCAGAGATAACGGCACAAGAGTGCCAGCAATATAAAAATCCTTGGCCAAGGTACGATGCTAGATTCAACATATGTCAGCTATCAAGTACTGGATATACCACTGATCAGAGAGGCCTTTCTAGTTGGGAGGTACCCTTAGTTAGGTTGATCAGGAGGTATAGGTCCTCAACACAGGATCAAATACATGATGATAATCGATCCATGTTGATTACCCTCGTGAAGGGCTAGGTTCTTTTGTTGAAGAAACTTGGGGGACCAGTTGGTCTTGGTTGGGTGGTAAAGCCCTTGATAATATTTCTCTTTCCTCAAGTGATGATGATCAAAATTTTAGCTTAATGATGACTACATAATGGTTACTTCCTTCTACTAATTCAGGTACAAATAAATGTTCATTTGAGTACTTTATTGCTACATTTACTGTTAGGTAATTAATGTATTACTCAAAGTTAGTTTTGAATGAAAAAGTTAGACGGTTAATTTCTTTACTTGTTATGAATGGAAGTTAGTTAATGATACCCTAGTAGTTTCTCTTCAGTTTGTTATTTTACGCTTGAAGGAAAACCTAGTTTGGCAGTTATTAGATATTGTTCTTCCATGAAACAGTTAGAGGAAATAGTTAAATGTTTCACTTCAGCTGAAAACTGAAAACTCAAAAGTTAGTTACTTATTTGAATTAGTTGAAAACAAATTGGAAACCTTAGTATTGAAAACAAGTTAGTTGTAATTCAGCTGAAAGTTAGTTGTCAATTGAAAATTTTAAACTGTAGTCTGGGAAGGTTGTTACATATGGTATCAGAGCTACTGGGTTTGACATTGAACCTTGGGGCTCATCATGCAACTCAGAAAACTAAACTAGCATTTGAAACCTTTAAAATCTTATGCATTGGGTCTATCACAGGAAGTGATTGTTGTTGTGAACAAATTATGTAATTGAGTCTATCACAGGAAGTGATAGCTAATCCTGTAAACAAATCTTGTACTGAATCTATCATAGGGAGTGATAGCCTTTTTTTAACCATTGGAATTGAATCTGTCACGGGAAGTGATAAAAAAATTTTAAAACAATTTTGTTCTAACTGTTAAATGCTCTTAGAAATAATTTGAGTTATCAAGTAATTATGAAATCATTCTACCTAAGTTAAGGAAGGTATGCCTAGGGTACCGAGATGGTGATCAAAACTTAAATAATAGCTTAATTTGAACTTGTGGGCTAAAGGATTGGAAAGATCCAGAAGCAATCAACCAAGTGCAGGGGCATCTGAGCATCAAAAATCCTTAAAATTATATCAAGATAGGATGAACTCTGGTCTAACTTCTTGATGGTTCAGAAAGAGCCAAGTGGAATCAAAGGATCAAGATGATAAGAAAAATAATAGTTAGGAACAACATGTTGTTACATGAAAGATAGCTTGAGAAAAGGGGAAGCAAATTAGTGTTTTATCTTTTAATTCCTTTGTGGAGTCTAGAAGAATGAGTCAGTAACTAAATGGATGTTTAATTACTTCATGGAAGAGGAGTTACCTCGTATTGATAATATTGTAAGATCACAAATTAAGTTGTTTAAGGATATCACTTTTGGTTCTTCATCAGACCGATGAATCAGGAGTTGTAGGATTTGTTTTGTTATGACAGGAAGTTGTTGTCATGAGCAGCATGAAATGCAGATATAATATGACAAGATGATGGATAACATAAGGTGACAAGTTTGTTAGCTACATGTATGGTCTGCAATGTTACTAGAATGATAAATACTTGTTACAAGAATATTGACTATATGACAAACAGAGCATTCACTTATGAATTACGTATGAACATTTTGATCAGGTCTCAAAACATATTTACATGCCAATCAACAAGAAAGAACTTTGATTTTTATGGTACCTCAAGAAGTATTGGCTTATATGGTGCATTATAGTTACCTCATATATTTATTTTTCCAAGAACTTCAGATGAAATTGGTTCCTCCTCTTAGCAGTGATTGTATTTAGGCCAGTGGCAGTAAATTTCATGGTGCAGATATATTCATACAAATCTTGGATAAGCATCATTAGTAGAACTCCTGGACAGGTTCCTACAATTGGCACTACAGAGACATTACCTTGTGTATGGAGCTAATGAAGACAACAACATGATTAAGGTGATGGAGAGTATCGGCCAGATCATCTCTTGAAGACATAAAGTAAATGGTAAGAGTTAAGTGTTTGAAACCCTCATTGATCTCTCATCACATAGGTTTATTGTTCAAAATTCCGTTCATGAATGGTACAATGGGAGGGAGCAGTTAAGCGAACAACTTGTGTGAATGTGTAAATTCGTAAAACATTTCTGTTGATACACCAAGACTACATGTGATTATGATAAAATTTGTAACTTAGACATGCTTATCTATTGTTATCTACCTAGGAAGAGATAGAAGATCAGCGTTATGAGTCAATAAGGATGAGAGTGTTGCAGTTCAAAACATGACACAAAGTTGGGTTTTTCTACAAGATTATTACAGATCTTCTTGGCAACACCTGACATTGGCATAATGACTCTAATGTCTTTAACTATGGCATTTTTGCTAGAAGTAATCTTAGTGATGGCAACAAAAGGTCATATGAAGCCACATGTATATGGTATTCTTTAATTGGTGGAAACTTGATACAGATGATATTTGATTGGTTTCTCAATTTGGTGCAAATCACCGATGATCATTAAGCAAGTATCTATGACTCATGTTATGAACAGGAAGACGCATATCTTGGAAATGAATATAATACAATTGGTTCCTTCATGTGTTTCACCGCACCGTACTTTGGTTGGATAGTTGTATAGAGCTCATTCTTAATTGGGAAAGCTTTTCATGCTTAATCTTACACCGGTTGATAGTGATGAAATTATTGTTTTCTCTAGTAGTGATCTATTGGTATGGAATGCGGAGAAGATGGTATAGAACCAGGGAATACTTGTTCACTGAAAATTCATGAGAAAACTAATTGTTGTAATTAAGAATGAAAGTTGGGGAACTTATTGTTTGATGTGTTGGTAACACAGTTTCCAACCTATTGTAAGTTTTTGGAAGGACTGATAGCAGTGCAGTAAACTACTTCCTTGTTAGTGACTTAGTCAAGTTACGTAGTTCATAAGGAATGCTCCTCTAGATTATGGCACCTCTTTGGAGTTTGGTGGAATTCCTTTTAATATTGGCAAGGGATGTCATTTTATTTAAATTTGAAATGGTTTAACTATCGAATTTTGAAGATTGTTATCATAGGGTCAGTTGGTCAGAATTTGACTGTGCCGAGAATAAGTTCAATCTTTTGGTTATTGTTGAAAAATAAGACTGTTTATAATTTGATATAAAGCTAAGTATTGTGGGGGTTACCCACGAATATTTTGGTTGTTCACCATGTTTGATGAAATGTACATCTCTAACATGTCTTGGATGGCCTCTGATGGATTATGTAAGGAAGTAAATTTTAAGAAATATACCTTGTATGTTCTTGAATTTACAAAGGAGGAAACCTTGTGTTATGGTATGTGGGCAGACAGGTAGACTAGTAAGCCCAGGTAAATAGTCTCTCCAAGTCGAGCAGTATGGTGAACTTATACTCTAGACACTTAGCTAACAAGAGTTGTCGTACTTAGTAGGAGGGTATCCTTAGTAGTGCGACAGAGTTGGTTAAGTGGGAGTATACACCAGAGCTCAGATGGCAACTAAGGGAAATTTCTTCTTTTCAGTGGCATGCTGAGTCTTGGAGAATAGTTAAACTGAAAAGAAAATTTTGATCTTTCTGTTGTATTTACATAACAGTTTATTAAAATAATGCATTAGATAATGAAACCGGTGCTTGATGAAAACCTTTAAGCTAGAAAAGAGAAGATTGATGTTAAGTCTGAGTACTATTCTCTTGGTAAACCGGTGCTAAAAATAATAGATTGCAATACTCAAGAAGAGTATCCATCTTTATGGTGTTTGTTACAACAACTACAATTTAGCTATCAAGTCAATTCATTTGAAACTTTAGACAGAGAAGATGTCAAATTCATGTAAACTAGGTAAGCTAGAAGACAAAATTAGTATTAGTCTAGGAATGTTGTCTGAAATGGTTAAACAAATTAAACTGGTCAGGAAGGATTGGTGAAAACTATTAACTGATAGAAAAGAAAAGTAATAACCACCTAGGAGGATTATGAAGGAATCCTTAAGAAATTTTCATACCTTTTGTTGAACAATTCAGAATACTATATTTATTTTTATTTTTATGTTTAAATTTAGAATAAACAATCATCGAGGATGATGATTCTTAAGGGGAGGAGTATGTTACATCCCTCACAATGATACTACATGTTTGGTTATGTATGTTGAATGCAATGTTAGTTGCAAATAACTGCTTTCATGAGATTATGACATTGAGGATGCAATGGTCGTTCTTTTATTGTAACTGTAATGTTAACAAACTCTTTATTTTGCAAGTGAATTTATTGTTCACGAGAAGTTGAAAGAGATCACAAGATTAAGTTTAAATGCATATTATTTAGCCGTTGAGAACAGTCTAACCCTAATCCTTGTTAGTGGATGCAGGATTGCCAACGCCATGAGAGAAAAGGAAATATTGTCAAGGAGAGGACATGGTTAACAATGGATCAATTTTATTGTCTATCTCGAGCCGGTGTATTAAAAATATCTAAATCGTAACTTGGCCATAAATAATATAAAATAATCAATTACTCTATAAATTAATTTATATATATATATATATATATATATATATATATATTAATCTTTAATTATTATTTTTATTTAGAGATTGCAAATTGATTAATAATGTCATAATTAAATAATAATAAATTGGAATAGGAGCAATCGATATCTCATGTTAATTAACTTTTGGAAATATTAATCTTGCATCGAATGATTTTTTCCTTCTAAAATTTTTGAAGTGGAAATCATGTTGGCGTCAGGCCTGGAGGCAGCTCGCTATCCACTCTGGAGGAACGCCCAAGAAAGGGTAGATGAATAGTTCTTGGGAAACGGCTGGAAGTTTGAAGTTTCCTTAATAAAATAGACATTCATTCTTCATTATCCTGTCCTCCACTTCTCAGGTTCTTTCTCGCACTCGGTCAATGTCTGGGGGTTCTTTGTCAATTTCTTGTTCTATGTTTCAACTCTACTTTGGAATTGCTAAATCCATTGTGCTAATCTTAGTTCCACGTTGGAAAAATCTTTTCCTCTGTACTATCAGCTTGGTTTGAGCCTATTTAGTTTGCCATTTTTTTCTTTGTTGTGGGTGACTTTGAGATTCTAATCATTGGGTGAGCTCTGTCGAAGCTATTGTTGGAATCTGATAATGCTTGCGCATCATTCATCAGAGGGTGGAATCTCATCTCTTCATTTTAGTATTCTATCTCTCAGCATTCACCTTTAATTACTGGTGTATCTTTCTCGCACAGGGTCTACCATAAAAAAAAATATAATTCTTTTGGCTCTCTTTCATTCGGGCATTCTTTTATTTTGTCTTTGGGTCATCGCACCTAATTTGTTTCCATTGATGGACATGCAGGTGGATGACGAAGGGTAACTCAGGGCAACGTTTTTCTTAGACGCTATTGTCACACCTTGTGGAAACTTATTTTCCTTTGTCGAGTACACGAGAAGCTTGTCCTTGCGTTCAGGTTCCAAATTACTCTATGAAAATTTTGTACATGCGTGGCTGTCTCTGGACATATCTCAGCTAGTAGGACTAAGAGTTTCATTGTCGACTTAGTTGAGTATTCTGTGATGAGATCGGGGTACCTCCTTCAACTTAAATCACACATCAAACAAGCAAGTAGCGGAGACTTTTATTTGTTAATGAAAGCTTCGTTCAGTTTCTTAACCATTCATATATCTCCATGCTAGGAAAGCAAACTTATCAAATTTCTTAATCTAGTTAAAAGTATTTTGAATCAGTATTTGTTTATACTCTGAATGGTCTGTTGAATGAATCCTTTCTTTTTGTCATTGATCTGTTCAAGAATTTTCCTTAATTGAATTTGCATATGCTCATCTTAAACTAATTTTGAACCCGGAAGCATGATTGACCTCTCCTAAATTTAATAGAAGCTATTATGTTTTATTTCTGAAAAGAGATGATAGGGAGTCAAGAGTTACTCTTCCTTCAAGTTTTCAAGTAATGAGTTAACCATAAAATTTAAGAAAAGATTGAGAACCAAATCTGGACTGAGGACAATCTTAAATGAATTCAGATAAGTAATCTTTCCACTCTGTTTTGGGTATCATAGTTGGCACGGGTCTTTCTCATACAAAGTTTGATAAATCTGGAGAATCCTTACTACTGCCAAGACATTGACTTCTTCACTTGTCATGTTTTTGGCTAACAGATCATTTTTCATTTGCAAAAGTTAACCAAACCTTGTAATATAAACTTGGGTCCAAAATACAAAGTTGAATAAAGACCACTTAATGGAATATGTCGTTGGTCATAGGTGCTCAATGAAAACATCCTTTGTTTAGAGAAGGCAGTTATTCTTAAGAGAAAGTGAAAGATGTTGAGCCGAGTCTCTCTCTTCATGAATAGATGCTTAATGGTATCAGCGTAACCTTAATCTATAAAATGAACAATAACCGAATCAGTTGATACAAGATTATAAACTTGTTCTAAGGAATATCATGTCGAGTAAGGGTGAGAGAGCTGACAGCACATGAGTGCCAGAGATATCGGCACAAGAGTGCCAGAGATAACGGCACAGGAGTGCCAGCAATATAAAAATCCTTGGCCAAGGTACGATGCTAGATTCAACATATGTCAGCTATCAAGTACTAGATATACCACTGATCAGAGAAGCCTTTCTAGTTGGGAGGTACCCTTAGTTAGGTCGATTAGGAGGTATAGGTCCTTGACACCAGGCTTAGAGACATGATGATAATTGATCCATGTTGATTACCCTCATGAAGGGCTGGGTTCTTCTGTTGAAGAAACTTGGGGGACCAGTTGGTCTTGGTTGGGTGGTAAATCCCTTGATAATATTTCTCTTTCCTCAAGTGATGATGATCAACATTTCAGCTTAATGATGACTGCATAATGGTTACTTCCTTCTGCTAATTCAAGTACAAATAAATGTTCATTTGAGTACTTTATTGCTACATTTACTGTTAGGTAATTAATGTATTACTCAAAGTTAGTTTTGAATGAAAAAGTTAGACAGTTAATTTCTTTACTTGTTATGAATGGAAGTTAGTTAATGATACCCTAGTAGTTTCTCTTCAGTTTGTTATTTTACGCTTGAAGGAAAACCTAGTTTGGCAGTTATTAGATATTGTTCTTCCGTGAAACAGTTAGAGGAAACAGTTAAATGTTTCACTTCAGCTGAAAACTAAAAACTCAAAAGTTAGTTACTTAATTGAATTAGTTGAAAATAAATTGGAAACCTTAGTATTGAAAACAAGTTAGTTGTAATTCAGCTGAAAGTTAGTTGTCAGTTGAAAATTTTAAACTATAGTCTGGGAAGGTTGTTACATCCATGATGACACAAAGAACTTTCCTCCAAAGAGCTTTTATGGTGTTGACTTCGAAGTAGCTGTTAGAAATTTTCACTAGTTTCATTCTTTCCTTCTCTTTCTTCGGAAATCTGATGACACCTTCATCAGAGAAAACCCTGTCCCTAAAAAATTTGTGTCCATTAGTGGACATTCCAGTCACTTCAGCTCTAAGGTTTTCATCGAGCTCCACTTTCCTACCAAAAAAGGTAAGTTCCCCGTTATTCCAATTCTTCTCAAAATGCTCATTGGCCTCCTGATTCGACCCATGGAGTTTTTCCAGAAAAGGGAGTAAACCCCCACTTTTTACTTTGTTCCATGCTTTAGTATTTCTAGTATGAATCTCAAAGTTGTCTGGCTCAACTCTTTTCCTTTCTCCACCCATTTTGGCAAGCACAGTGGGGCAGAGAGCAACGAAATATTTACTTGAAATGGTCCCGCCAAATCTAAGAGCCCACAAAGCATGCCAGGAAAACTTACAGATTAAGCAACTAAGCTCGGATAACATCTTAAATGTTAATATATAATTATTTTTATATATTAGTATTTCTGCTTTTAATAAATGGATATCCATTTTTTAGGCATTAATAATGGATATTTTGTATGCAATTGTAAGTAATGGATATTCATTTTTGTATTAGATATTTAATTTTTTATTAAAAATAGATATCCATTTCTATCGAATATCTAATATTAACAGATATCTATTTTGCTTCGGTATTTGGCTTGGGGGCGACCAACCTAAAAAGTCAACATCACCAACGTGTTTACAGTTTTTGCAAGAGCTTTTCGAACTTCACCCTTCGTATTGATGGATTTTTTTCATCCGAATTTGATGAAATAAAAAGGGCTTGTGGAGCAAATTGACAGCATTCTACTGATATAAGATATGCTTTATTTTGAATTTAATAAGTAATTATTATTGATTTTCTACATGCACTATGTGTAAAGTCCTAACTGATAGGCTTATTGAAAAACATCTATAAATTTTAAATGGTTAATCATTTTTTGAATCCGAAAGATGCATCACACACTATGCTTCACAAGTTATAATTTAAAAAAAATCATAATATTTTAACCAAGTTAGGGTGGTCGGACAAATGGCTTTTAATATTTTTAAAAATTCCTACTAGAAAATTCATAACTAAATATTTATGTGCCAAAAGATTACAAAAAAGCATCGCATCTGAGTATGTGTCCTTTGCTTATATTGAAAGATTCAGAAACAATAAAAAAAATTTCTCCCCATTAGGGTGGTCAGACAAACACCTGCTTTTTTTTTCCTAAAAATTTAGTACTACTGCACTAAAATTTCAAATTTTCACTAAATAGATTTTTTTTCAAAAAATGACTAGTAGCCTAGAAACTAAATTCAATTTGCTACAAATTTTATTTTTACATATTTTTTAAATTATGGTAATAACCTCTTCAAAATTTTATGTCAAGTTGTGTAACATTGTTTTTCTAAATTTTCATTGCCACTTAGGGGCCTAGTTTGGCCCCCCAGGATCCTACACTAACCCAATGCTCTGAATCTACTTTCTAAACTACTAATTTTATTTGAAAATGGTAGAGATTAAGGGGTTCAAATAAGGGAGCCACATAAATTGGTCCTATTTTTTTAAAAAAACATAACATAGTGTTTGTTGTGTCTCCCTCAAAATGTTAATTTTTTTTAGTATTTTTGAAATCGCTTTAATGAGAAGTTAGCTAATAGCATTTAGTTTATACCCAGTTTTTTCAATATTTTTTAATGAATATATGATTTTTTACAAATTTTAAAGTGGACATATCCTGAAAAAATATAAATTTGGTTGTGCTACGCCTATAATTTTTTAAAACTAATCAAAAATTAATTATTATTTTTTTGAATATGTGTAGAATGGAGTCTAGTTTATAAAATGTAATTTATTTGAAATTTTTCAATGAATCGTTAAAAAATAAAGTAAAAAATACCAAAAAATTGGCTTTTGACAAAAAACAGATACACCAACAAAAGAAATTAAAGATGAAAGCCTTAACATAGTCAAAATGTGAAAAAAAGTACATAACATTAAATAGCTAAGAGAGAGCTTAACATTACCCGAGTGTTTGTTTTACCCGATCTTGAAACACACGCAAACCTGATGGTTAGCACAAATGAGATTATATGAAATTTTGTAGAATATGCAAAAACACATATTTGGGCATTGGAAAGGTAGTCCAAGCCAAAGGCTTGGGGATTCCCAAAGCAAGAAAAAATGTGAGAGTGGGGTGATCCCATAATACTGGTTTACAATTTTTGGCAAAACTAGACACTGAAATATTTTTTTCTAACTAAATCTTCACTTTTGGGCACCTATAGGGGCTAAACCATGAGGAATTTGAAAATGATGCAAACTAGTGATTTGTGACATTTTTTCTATAGATTCTAAATATATTTTTTTCAAAAATTTTGGAATCAAATTGCACTTCTTTTCCCATCTCCTTCGAAAACTAGTTTTTTTCAATAAACAACATTTTTAAAGAGTGACACTCACCGTATAACGCATAACTTTTTTTCCATGAAGGATTTTTTTTTTTCAAATTTAGATTTGTAACTATGATATCTATTGCTTCCAATTAGTTTGATAGTGTTTTATTGAATAGTTTTTCCTTAATCAAGTTTCAAAGTCAAACCAATTACAATTCAGACATAGGCGGACCGTATAACACATAACTTTCTTTGTATGTATCGAAATTCAATTTTTTTTTTTGTTGGATCAAGGACTTCAATATATGGTGCACTCATGTTTTTCAAACAAAAAATTGATAATATGCTATTTTTCCACATGTGCAGAATAGAGAGCTTGATTTTTGGTGAAAAACCTATGTTTAATAAAACTAAAAAAAAAAAATACATAATAAAACCAAAACATATCAAAATTATATTAGTTGGATAGCTCGTTCCTAGAACTACCATCACCCAGTTGGGTCTGTGAATTCTCCTCCATTTTCATCCTCAACCTGAGCTTCGAAGCGTAAAATTTTGGACTTTTTTGGTGCCATAGGGTGAGAAGGTGGGAAAAGGGGGGTTTGGGCGAACCAAGGTTCATTTGAACCCTAGTTCATTCAAACCCCCTTTCAAAAAATATTTTGTTTTTGTTTTTTGGCGAGAATGGTGGGACCTTGCATTTAATTGGTTTGCTCAAACCAGGGTTCATTCGAACCCCAAAAACCATTTTTTTTTTGCATGGGGTCATTTTTTGCAACTTTTCCTTTCTCACTTGAATTTTAAACCACTTTTGTGGGTTTACCCTGTGTTATAACGCACTCACATTACGCCTCTCTTTATGTTTTTGTGTATGTTTGTATAAATGTGTGTTTTATGTATGTATATTTGTGTATATGTTTGTATACATACATGTATGTTTCTATGTATGCTTGTATGTATGTGTGCATCTATGTTTGTGTTCTTGAATGTGTGTATGTTTGTATGCATGAATGTATTCTTATATGTATGTATGAATGTATGTATGTATGTATGTATGTATGAATGTATGAATGTATGTATTTTTGTATGTATGAGTGTATGCTTGTATGTATGTATGTATGCACATATGTATGTATGCATGTGTGTGTATGTATGTATCTATGTATGTATGTATGTATGTATGTATGTATGTTTGTATGCTTGAATGTATGTATATGTATGTTTGTATGTGTGAATGTATGCGTGTATGTATGTACATTTGTATGAATGTATGTATAAATATATGTATGTTTGTATGTATTTATTTTGGCATCCATTTCCTTAGAGTGAGTATTCACCATTAGGAGGGGTCCCAAAGTGGCGTTTAAAAGTTTGTCAAATTTATACACCAAAATGGTCAACTTGAAGCTCTAGAGTATAGGGTGTAGGGTATTAGGCTGAGGCTTTAGGGTACAGGTATGAGGGTTGAGGGTTTAGGTTTTAGGGTATAGATTTTTGTGACATTTTGTCTGTAGATTCTAAATATATTTTTTTCAAAATTTTTGGAATCAGATTGCACTTATTTTTCTATCTCCCTCAAAAACTAGTTTTTTTCAAAAAATAACATTTGTAAAAAGTGACGCTCACCGTATAACACATAACTTTTTTTCCATGAAGGATAAAATTCTAATTCTTTTGAATTTAGATTTTTAACTCCGATATCTAGTGCTTCCACTTGGTTAGATAGTGTTTTATTCAATATTTTTTCCTAAATCAAGTTTCAAAGTCAAACCAATTACAATTCAGACATAGGCGGACCGTATAACGCATAACTTTTTCCGTATGTATCAAAATTCAAATTTTATTTTTTTGTTGGATCAAGGACTTCAATATCTGGTGCACTCATATTTTTAATTTTTTTTTTTGATAATCTGATATTTTCCACATGTGCAGAACAAAGAGCTTGATTTTTGGTGAAAAACCTAAATTCATAAGAAATAAAAAATAAATATAATAATCAAATTCAATTTAATTAAAATTATACTTTTCTGAAATCTTATAATAAGGACTACATACTTACAAAAAAATAAATTTTAAATGAATTCATTTGATCCCCCAAAAGGTAAATCAAAAGTGGTTTTTTATCAACATTTTGATAGGTGTAAAGGAGACTCCATTATAGGTATGGCTTAAAACTAGCGGGGTTCTATCCAAGGGGGTTTGGTCTAAGGTGATTTGATCAAACCCTCTTCAATTGGAATCCTTTAAATGGAAATTTTCAAGGCTTAAATCATTATGTTTTCTAAAAATATGTGATTTCAACAAAAATCAGGATCTCCCAGAAAGTGTAAACCACTATTGTGGCAATACCCGGTCCATATAAGGATTAGGGTACAAGGATATTCAATATAAGGTTGAGGGTTTAGGGTTTAAGGTACAAGGTTGAATGTAGGATTTAGATTTTAATTATTTGGTTGAGGGTTGAGGGTATAAGGTTAAGTGTATAGGCTATAGGGCTTAGGTTTAAGGATATTGGGTATAGGGTTTAGGGTATGGGTTGAGGGTATAAGACATAGGGTTAAGGGTTGAGAGTGTAGGGTTTAGGGTTTAAGTATAGTGTTGAGGGTATAGGTTTGAGGGACAATGTTCAAGGTTTAGGGTATAAATTTGAGGGTGTAGGGTTTAGGGTATAAGTTATAAGGTTGAGGGTTGAGGGATTAGGGCTTAAGTATAGGGTTGGGGGTATAGGGTATAGGATTGAGGATTGAAGGTTTACAATTCAAGGATAATGTTTAACCCATTGAGCATGTAAGATTAAGTGTGTAAGGTATAGGGATTAGTGTTTAGGGTACGGGTTGAGGGAATAAGGCATAGGTTTATAGGTTAAGACTGCATGGTTTAGATTTTAATTATATGTTTGAGGGATAATGTTCAAGGTTTAGGTTGTATGGTTGAGGGTAAAGGGTATAGGGATAAGGGTTGATGATGTAGGGTTTAGGGTTTAAGGTATAGGGCTAAGGGTTGAGGGATTATGGCTTAAGTATAGGGTTAAGGGTTTACGATTGAGGGATAATGTTCATCCCTTTGATTGTATAAGATTAAGTGTGCAAGGCATAGGGATTATGGTTTAGGATATTGGGTATAGGGTATAAGGTATAGGGTGAAGGGTTGATAGTGTATGGTTTATGGTTTAAGTATAGTGTTGAGGGAAAATTTCTAGGGTTTAGGGTACAATGTTGAGGGTATAGGGTATAGGGATGATGGTTGAGTTTGTAGGGTTTAGGGTTTAAGCTATATGGTCTATGGTTGAGGGTTGAGGGATTAGTTCTTAAGTATAGGATTGAGGGTTTACAATTGAGGGATAATGTTCAGGGTTGAGTGTTTAAGGTTAATTGTATAGGCTATAGGGATTTAGGTTTAAGATATTAGGTTAGGTTTTAGGGTATGGATTGAGGATATAAGACATAGGGAGAAGGGTTGAGAGTGTATGGTTTAGGGTTTAAGTATAGGGTTGATGGACAATATTCAGGGTTTAGGGTATAAGGGTGGGGGTATAGGGTATAGGGATGAGGTTTGATGTTGTAGGGTTTAGGGTTTAAGGTATAGAGTTGAGGGTTGATGGATTAGGTATTAAGTATTGGGTTCAAAGTATAGGGTATAGGGTTGAGGGATTGAGGGTGTAAGGCATAGGGTGAAGGGTTGAGAGCATATGTTTTATAGTTTAGGTAGGGTGAAGGGTTGAGAGTGTATGGTTTATAGTTTAAGTATAGTGTTGAGGGACAATGTTTAGGGTTTAGGGTATAAGGTTGAGGGTATAAGGCATAGGGATGAGGGTTGGAGGTGTAGAGTGTAGGGTTTAAAGTATAGGGTTGAGGGTTGAGGGTTGAGATATTAGAGCTTAAGTATAGGGTTAAGGGTATAGGGTATAGGTTTGAGGGTTTACAATTTAGGGATAATGTTTAGGGTTGAGTGTTTAAGGTTAAGTGTATAGGGTTCAAGGATTAGGCTTTAAGATATTAGGTACCTGGTTTAGGGTTTAAGGAATATGGTTGATGATTGAGGTATTAGGGCTTAATTATTTGGTTGAGGGTGTATGATATAGGGTTGAGGGTTGAGGGTTTACAGTTGAGGGAAAAATTTAAGGGTTGAGTGTCTAAGGTTAAGTGTATAGGGTATAAGGATTAAGGGTTGAGGATATAGGGTTTAGGGTTAAGGTTTGAAGGTGTATGATTTAGGATTTAAGTTATATAGTTGAGGGTTGAGGGTTTATAGATGAGGGATAATGTTTAGGGTTGATTGTCTAAGGTTAAGTGTATAGGTTATAGGGATTAGGGTTTAAGATATTGGGTATAGGGTTTAGAGTATGAGTTGAGAGTATAAGGCATAGGGTGAAGGGTTGAGAGTGTATGGTTTAGGGCTCAAGTATAGGGTTGAGGGACAATATTCAAGTATGAGGGTATATGATATAGGGATGAGGGTTGAAGGTGTAGGGTTTAGAATCTAAGGACTAGGGTTGAGGGTTGAGGGATTAGGGATTAAGTATAGGGTTGAGGGTTGAGGGTTGAGGGTTTAAAATTGAGGGATATTGTTCAGGGTTGAGTTTCTAAGGTATAAGGTTAAGGGTTGAGAGTGTAGGGTATAGGGTTTAAGGTATAGGGTTTAGGGTTGAGGGATTAGGGATTAAGTATTGGGTTGAGAGTATAGGGATGAGGGTTTAGGGTTTAAGATATAGGGTTGAGGGTTGACGGATTAGGGATTAAGTATTGGGTTGAGGGTATAGGGTATAGGGATGAGGGTTGAGAGTGTAGGGTTTAGGGTTTAAAGTATAAGGTTGAGGGTTGAGGGATTAGGGCTTAAGTATTAGATTAAGGGTATAGGGTATAGGTATGAGGGCTGAGGACGTATGGTTTAGGGTTTAAGGTATAGGGTTGAGGTTTGATAGATTAGGGCTTAAGTATTGGATTGAGGGTATAGGGTATAGGGATGAGGGTTGAGGGTGTAGGGTGTAGGGTTTAGGGTATATGTTTTAAGGTTGAGGGATTGGGGCTTTAGTATAGGTTTTTTGGTTGAGGGTTTACAATTGAGGGATAATTTTCAAGGTTGAGTGTCAAAGATATAGATTTAAGGGTTGAGAGTGTAGGGTTTTGGGTTTAAGTTGCAAGGTTCAAGGTTCAGGGTTGATGAATTAGGGATTAATTATTAGGTTGACAATGTAGGGTATAAGGATGATGGTTGAGGATGTAGTATTTATGGTTTAAGGTATAGGGTTGATGGTTGAGGGATTAGGGCTTAAGTATTGGGTTAAGGGTATAGGGATTAGGGTTTAAGGTATAGGGTTGAAGATTTAGGGATTAGGGCTTAAGTATATGGTTGAGGGTTTAGGGTATAGGGATGAGGGTGTAGGTTTTATGTTTTAATGTATAGAGTTGAGGGATAAGGGTTTATAGTTGAGGGATAATGTTCAATGTTGAGTGTCTAAGGTAAATGGTTAAGGTTTGAGAGTGTAGGGTTTAAGGTTTAAGGTACATGGTTGAGGGTTGATGGATTAGGGCTTAAGTATTGGTTTGAGGGTATAGGGTATAGGGTATAGGGTATATGGTATATGGATGAGGGTTGAGGGTGTAGGGTTTAGGGTATAAGGTATAGGGTTGAGGGTTGAGGGTTTAGGGATTAAGTCTTAAATATTGGGTTGAGGGTATAGGGTATAGGGATAAGGTTTGAGGGTGTAGCATTTAGGGTTTAAGGTATAGGTTTGGCAGTTGAGGGATTAGGGCTTAAGTATAAGGTTGAGCGTATAGGGTATAGGGAGTAGGGTTAAGGGTTTAAGGTATAGGGTTGAGGGTTAGAGGTTTACAGTTAAGGGATAATGTTCAGGGTTGAGTGTCTAAGATATACGGTTAAGGGTTGAGAGTGTAGGATTTAGGGCTTAAGTTATAGGGATGAGCGTTGACAAGTTAGGGCTTAATTAGGTTGAGGGTATAGGCTATAGGGATGAGGGTTGAGGGTGTATGGTTTAGGGATTAAGGTGTAGGGTTGAGGGATTAGGGCTTAAGTATTAGGTTGAGGGTACAGGGTATACAGATAAGGGTTGAGGGTATAGGTCTTAGGTTTTAAGTTATAGGTTTAAGGGTTGAGGGATTAGGGCTTAAGTATAGGGTTGAGGGTATTGGGTATAGGGTTTAAGGTATTGGGTTGAGGGCTAAGGGTTTACAATTGAGGGATGATGTTCAAGGTTGATTGTCTAAGGTGTAGGGTTAAGGGTTGAGAGTGTAGGGTTTTTGGTTTAAGGTATAGGGTTGAGAATTGAGGTATTAGGGCTTAATTATTGGGTTGAGGGTATAGGGTATAGGGATTAGTGTTGAGGGTGTAGGTTTTAGGGTTTGAGGTCTAAGGGATCAAGGCTTAAGTACTGGGTTGATGGTAGAGGGCATAGGGATAAGGTTTGAGGGTGTACGGTTTAGGGTTTAAGGTATAGACTTGGGGGTTGAGGGATTAGGGCTTAAGTATTGGTTTGACAGTGTAGGGTTTAGGTTTTAAGGTATAGGGTTGAGGGTTGAGGGATTAGGGCTTTAGTATAGGGTTGAGGGTTTATGGTTTACTATTTAAGGTATAGGGTTGAGGGTTGATGTATTAGGGCTTAAGTATTGGGTTGAGGATATATGGTATAGGGATGAGGGTTGAGGGTGTAGGTTTTAGGGTTTAATGTATAGGGTTGAGGGTTGAGGGATTAGGAATTAATTATAGGGTTGAGGGTATAGGGTTGAGGGTTGAGGGTTTATAGTAGAGGGATAATGTTCAAGGTTGAGTGTCTAAGGTATAGGGTTAAGGTTTGAGGTTGTCGGCTTTATGTTTTAAGGTATATGGTTGAGGGTGAGGGATTAGGGCTTATGTATTGGGTTGAGGGTATAAGGTATAGGATTGAGTGTTAAGGGTTTACAATAGATGGATAATGTTAAGGGTTGAGTGTCTAAGGTATAGGGTTAAGATTTGAGGGTGTAGGGTTTATGGTTTAAGGTATACGATTGAGGATTGGGGGATTAAGGCTTAAGTATTTGATTGAGGGTATAGGGTATAGGGTTGAGGGTTGAGGGTTTAATGTTGAGGGATAATTTTCAAGGGTTTGAGTGTCTAAGATTAAGTGTATAGGGTATAGGGATTAAGGGTCAATATGGTGCAAGGTTTAGGGTTAAGGTTTGAGGGTGTAGAGTTTAGGGTTTAAGGTATATGGTTGAGGGTTGAGGGATTATGGCTTAAGTATTGGGTTGAAGGTATAGGGTATAGATTATTAGGCTGACGGTTTACAGTTGATGGATAATGTTCAAATTTGAGTGTCTAAGGTATAGGGTTAAGTGTTGAGAGTGTAGGGTTTAGGGTTTAAGTTATATGGTTGAGGGTTGATGGATTAGGGATTAAGTATTGGGTTGAGGATACATGGTATAGGGATGAGGGTTGAGGGTGTAGGGTTTAGGGTTTAAGGTATAATGTTGAGGGTTTAGGGTTTAGGGTTTAGGGTTTAGGGTTTAGGTTATAGGGATGAGGGTTGAGATGTGAGGTTATATGGTTTGGGGTTTAAGGTATAGGGTTGAGGGTTGAGGGATTAGGGCTTAAGTATTGGGTTGAGGATTGAGGGTGTAGGGTTTAGGGTTTAAGGTATAGAATTGAGGGTTGAGGAATTAGGGTTGACAGTTTAATGTATAGGCTTGAGGGTATAGGGATGTTGTATTGAATGGAAACGCACACATAAATGGTCATATCATGTACAATGACACATATGCAATAACAAGGGAATTGTGGTGAAATTTCATATGACACATAAAGCAAGACATACATAGAACTTAAAGATGTCATCATTTCTCAAAGAAAGGTCTCATAGATATACATCAACCCAACCCCTACACCATGATGACCCTCATAAAACCTTAACAAACTCATCAAATAAAAAATGTGAATGATTTGGAGAAGTTAAAATTTTGCACCATTTAGAGCAAGCCAAAGTGTGCTCACATTATAATGTGAACATGTTTTGTAGACTTCTAAAAATGGTAAAAAGGTAGGACACTCATGATCCAGGCCCACATGCTTAGTTATTCTCCTGCTTCTACATGTTATCCGATGAAAAAAATCTATTTTATGTTGTTGGGGAAAGCACATGCATTTTTACATATTCTACCACCTTTGCACCACCTTTTTTCTGTTTTCCAAATTAGGAAGGAGGAAATAATAGAGTTTTTACATCAAATTTTATTATATGAACTCCAATTTTCATGTTTGTTGTGTTGCAATGTTAATAATGATTTTATTGTTATAATTAAATTATAGATTGGTTAATTCTATAGTTTTTAGTAATTCTATTAGATTTATATAGAATTGAATGTTGAAAATGAAGCAACTTCATGAAAATATCTAATTCTTGAGGAGTTTGATGCAAGAAGAAAAACAAACTACACATAATTGGGTAGTTTCTCAAATTGAATCTCAAATTTTAAGGTATGTCAAGTATTTATACATGTGCTTTACATTTTCCTTCATTTTCTTATGTTTCTTTATCAATTCTTATCATACATGCTTAATATAATTCTTTTAATTTGTTATCATGTTGCTTTTGGGATTAGCTTTTGCTAAGTATTAAAAATTATGAGTTCATTTAGACTAGAACTATTTTCTTAAGTTAAAAAGTTAAATCAACTACATCATGATCAACATATTTA
Organism: Sequoia sempervirens; assembly: GCA_007258455.2. Taxonomy (NCBI): domain Eukaryota; kingdom Viridiplantae; phylum Streptophyta; class Pinopsida; order Cupressales; family Cupressaceae; genus Sequoia; species Sequoia sempervirens. Next base: position 232,146 of record VDFB02309879.1, on the reverse strand, counting down.
ATTTATTCTTCCATGAAATCATAATCAAATGTATCATATATTAATCATCCTTATCTTTATACTACTCAACATACCCTTCCTTAGAAGATAAATTTTCATCCTTGTTTATTGAGAGGGCATTTTCACATTCAAATGAAACAAATATAGACAAAAGAAACTCGATGAATATTATATTTTATTGTATTTTTATCTCTATATAACTAATTGAGAAAATTGGAATGCTAGAAAATAATGGATACTTTCAAATATTGATATTCCATGAAATTATCTTATAAATACACATCAAAGAATCTATCCTTATCTCTTCCACCAAATCTATCCTTATCTCTTATACCAATAGGTATATCACTCCTTTGTATCTCATTACCAATCCTTCACACTTTATTAACTTTTTTAGTTATATCATTAGCAAAAATATTTAGAAGTGTACAAGAATAAATTCCCTTGGATTCCCTTTGTTTATCCTTCGCATTCATCTTATCCCTTTGTTTCCCTTTCTTTGTCATGTTTATCATGTGTGAAAAGGGCATTAATGGATTCTCATTCCAATGTTATTGGCACAAAAAAATTAGGCTCCATCTAATTTCACATCAAATCCACTATTCATATTCATACTATTGATCCCATGCTTAACCAACTAATGCATAATGTTAGCCAACTACATATTAAACTCACCACCTTAACAATCACTTCATCTCAATTACGTATTGCTCCTTATTATAGACACAATCCCTTCAATGTTTCTAGGTGAAGATTAAACCACCTGTCACCTTTATTGACCTTGTCCATTACCTCTACAATATCATTATTGGATAATGATTTGTTGATTATATATTAAGAGACTTAAATGATAGTCCTAAGAGACCTATGGCATTCCCAAGAAACTTATGAATCTGACCTATTCATCTTTTCCCTTTCATCTCTGCCCTTTGCAACCCTTTATTACCCTATTAAATAATATCTACCCTATTCATATTTTCCCTTTGTTGTCCTTTCCACAACACCCATTATCCAAAAAATGTCTTTTCTTATGTATTTGGTTGATGCTATTTGTAATATATTAGTAGCTAAACCTAAATATCTTGAGTTTCTTAAAGTAATGATGCACATTATCCAAAAAATGTCTCTTCTTATACCTCCATCTATAAAAACATATTAGATTTTCATTCCAATGTTATTGGCACGCAAATTTCTATGTTGATGCTAGGATGCACCCTGCATGTATGGTGACTACTACAACCATGGCATGGATGGTAGCTATTCCTAGTGGTTTATCTTCTAATTTTTATGGAAGATCCTTTGGCACCCTTTATCCCTCAAGCTCCATCCTATTGGCACCCTAAAATGTACATCTTTTCTTTCACTACTCTTTACAGTGACTTCTCATCTAAAGATGCTTTCTAGAAAAGTTGTTCCCATGGTCATTGAAAGACACCATGTTGGACTACATTTTCTCACTTCCTAATCATTCAATTAAGATATTTGAGTAGTTACTAAACCAATCCCTTCAATGTTTCTAGGTGAAAATTAGACCACATGCCACCTTTATTGAAATTTTCCATTACCCCATAGTATTTAGAGACTTATGATAGTCCTAAGAAACTTATGACACTCCTAAGATACCTATGATAGTCCTATTTCCTTCATTTTTCTCATTTTGTTTGGCCTAATGATACCACCTCTCTAAGTTTTGGATTGGACTACCCTACAAAACTAAAAATATTTAGTTGTACAATCATTTAATCACTTTAATAATTGGTTTTCTTGAGTTTCCCATGACTATTATAAGTGTTTTAGTATGAAACTTTGAGTATAATTGATTTCAATGGTTTTGAAAAGGTTTCAAAATTAGTTTTGAAGGCTATAATTATAGTTTTAGGATTAGTTTGATATTTTTGTATGAGATTTATTTTCTCTATCATGCCCTTCAGTGCCCTTTATTTGTCATGTTTCAATGTAGAGCCTCTCACTTACTATCAAACCTGTAAATTCTTGCTTTTGGTTGCCTTTTGATTTTTAAATGCCTCTTTGGACCATCATATATTGTACATCATAATTTGATGACTAATTTCAAATTTGTGTAAGACATTTATTTACTCTATAGTACCATGGTGGAACTAATCTTTATCTCTTTTTCATGCTACAGATACAATTCTTCATCATGATGAGGAAACAATCAAAGATTCCTCTAACACCGAACAAGTAGGAAGCTAAGAATGCAAAGAAAAGAGAATGAATGAGGAAACTTCCTAAAAGGAGGAAATTCAAACAATAGAACAAGACATGCCAATTCAAGAGGAACATGAACCATCGATAAGAGATATGGTATTGGTGGCATAAAGGAAATGAATGCAAAACCTTCATGTAATGAGAGATTTGAATCTCATGGTTGGAGACACATCATCTACTACAATTCAAGATGGAGGGACACCATCTACCACGACCTCTCAACTTGAAAGTGCATCATCATTCACATGTGAATATGGAGGTATTCCATCTTTCCCATCTCAACTTCAAGGTGCATCACCTATTCCACCTTTGATCGAAGGTATGCCATCTATCCCATATCATTTAAATATTGATGAAATTCTTAATGTTGAAGAAAAATTACCTTTGAGAACACCTCATATAATTTTACATAGAAAGCCCAAGTTTTTTATTGATATTGATGAGAATATTTTTTAGCCAATGGATGACAAGATTCCAAAATGCACTTGTAGAAGATATGCTAATAAGATTTGGAAATAGTTCTTTGAAAAATTAAATAATGAGAAATCTAAAGTATAGGTCCATTACGAAGATTCTTGAGCTAAGAACATCAAAAGCTTCAAGTGACAAATCTATTGTGAAGAATCTAATGAGTGCATATGAGAGTGCAGGTACCACCTCATGCACCAAAGGTAGTAATGTCACATGACATGTCCTTACATCAACAATAGTAAGTAATCAAATGAAATCAAGCTTGTCTCATTAGAAAGACAAGTCAATCATTGAGAATAAATAGAAAAACTTTATTGAGATCCATTGGAAGGTGTCAAAGAATTAAGCACATCGATGACAATGAATTATAGGAATTCTCTAGTAGACTACCTTGAAAAGATAAACCAATTATTGAATCATTGAGATCCCTAATTGAAATTTTTTTGAAGAATTTCATAAGGGTATCTCTGAATCAAAGAGATGTGATAAGAATGAAAATTGGTAGTCAAAACCATGACCCACATCCAAAGCATTTTTTGGATATGACTCAAACACAATTTTTTGGTAAATTTCTAGAGATGTATCCTCAAGTTCAAATTTGTCAAAGATTTTTTGAAATGCTAAAGCCTTTCTATGTCAAAATAAATCACACATGCACTACTTGTTGTTGTAGAGTACATACTGATTTTTCTAACCATTTTAATGTTTATTGATGTATATGTTTAGATTTGCATACTAACAATGTTGTACATGATTTTTACATACATGCCCCACCTACATCTTCAAGATATTTCATATCAAAAAATTTATGTGAAAGAGTGGATGGTCATTTATTCCACAAGAAATTATACTTGGATGACACTTGTCAGCATTGTGGTGGCTTGCAACGTATGCCAATTTGTGAACATATGGAAAGTAAACATGCAGTTGGAAATGAACTAGTAGAATTCAGCAAGTATAAGATAGTATCCTAAAATAAAAAAAATATGGTAAAGAAGCAAAGAGGTGTGATTTTTTTATTCAAAATATTCCAGTGTATCAATTTATGTCCATATTTCAATAGACTATAGTGTATGAGTATGCAAGGAATACCCATAGAGCTCGATGGTTGGACTTGCAATTCAAGTTATGCAAGGACACATTTCTTCTTGATAGCATTGTTTTAATTGTCAGCTTTGCAGAGAACTAAAATCTACATCTACAACATGATTTGTAATCACAATATTACAACTCCACATAGGTGGCTATATTTGTGCACATAGCATTCTTTCATGCCAATGACAATACACATGATGAAAAAAAGATCATAAGGGAGTATCATTTTTATATTAGTGATGATTGCACGTATTTTACAGAGTTTGTGCAAGGTTGATTTCAAGTGTTATACCATGATTTGCATAGAAGGGTCACATCATTCAATCAACATATCATACGGTTAGATAATTATGAATCACAATTCAAGAACTCATGAATGTTCTATTATTTGAGTAGGATGCATAATATTACAAGTGTTCAAAAAATGTGGAAATTTTGTGAGGCTAGGCATGGAAATGGGGAGTATGATGGTGCAGGAGCATGTATCAAAAGATCCATAGCATGAGAAGAGTTAAAGTATAAAGATAATACAAAGTTGACAAATGAAAATCAACCATCAAGTGGTGTAATGCTACAAAGGTTCTAGGTAATGAAGATAAGTCTTTAGTTGGTATATTTTTTGGTTGATATATGATACTAACATTAAAAATATGAGGATTTTAGTACATTAACAAGATCTAGTTTGTGACACTCTTTCAGAAGCTCTAATGCAGGTTCATGGAGCATTCAAACATAGAAGATGGTATGCTTTTTTTCTTCTTGTACATATTAAGCTTGGAATGAGTATAAATCAAAGGAGTGGGTTGTGAATGGTGGTTACAAAGGCAGACATGTCTCAATGAAACTTAATGTATGTTACTTGATATAGGATTTGATTGATAAGATGTCTTCATGATTATTACTTCCTAGTACATAGCACTTTAATTCAAGGGAATATAATGAAAATTTAAGTACTCCTACAATCTCTTTCATCTTGACAAGCTTGACACCCTTTGATAACAACTATCAAAAACCTTTGGTAAAAATTTGACATCAATGACAACCTATGTTCAATAATATCCCCCTTTGTCAATGATGACAAACAACAAAATATTGGACACCACTACACTAGCTTTTAGAATGATTTCTTTGCTATAGCATTTTCTCCCCTATGAAAGATATGGCATTGTGAGATTATTCTTTCTAAGAAATTTAGCATTCTAAGCTCACTCACTCCTTAATTCAAAATTTTGAGCTCACACTCTCCCCTTTGACATCAATGGAATGGGTTCAACATCCACTTATACTTACATCCACTTACTCCCCCTGTGAGGAGGCACCATTTTTACAAACTTTTCAACACTTATCGATACACTATACCATATGAAAACCTATTCCCTAGATAGAATCCCCTTGATTCCATGATTTACTACTTAAATTTCTCCACAAGATCACCAATCCTTCATGTAATAGGGAGACCAAGCTCCACCATGTGCTTCCTCTTGATTCAATATGAGGGAGAAACAACTCCCAAATTTTGTCATAGAAACTCAAATGTCTCCTTAGTAAGTAGCTTCATGAATATATCTACAACTTGTTCCTTTGTATCCACATATTCCAATCTCACTTCCTTCTCTACAACCTTCTCCCTCAAGAAATGATACTTGATTGTAATGTTTTTTGTTCTTGAGTGCATCACTAGATTATTTGAAATATTTATTGTACTAGTGTTATCACAAAGAATAGTGATAGGGTCTTCAACCTCAACCTTCATCTCTTTCAAACTCTACTTCATCCAAAGCACTTGAGTGCAACATGACGTTGCAAAAAAATATATTTTTATTCTATTATAGATAGAGAAATTGATTCTTGTTTCTTACTCAACTAGGACACCAAACTATCACTAAGGAAGAATGCACCACCTCTTGTGCTATTCTGGTCAATACATCTTACCCAATTTGCATCTGTGTATGTAGTTAGAGTGAAATTATCACTCTTTGGATACCACAGTCCAAAATCTTTAGTGGCCTTTAAATACTTGAATATCCTCTTCACTAGTTTAACATGAGTCTCTTTAGGTGTTTCCTAAAATCTGGCAACCATTCCAACTACCTGCATAATATCGGGTCAAGATGATGTCACATATAGCAAACCAAAAATCATGAACCTAAAAAAATTCTAATCTACTGAAGAAGATTCATCATCTTTACTTAACTTACACTCAATCATCATAGGTGTTGGAGATGGTTTGCAATCTTCCATCCTAAACTTACTCAGCATTTCCTTTATGTACTTGTGTTGTGAAATGAAAATTCCTTTGTCTGATTGTATAATTTGTAACCTAAGAAAGAAAGATAACTCTCCTAACATTGACATTTCAAATTCATTCTACACTTCCTTCTAAAAGTTATTACACATTCCTTCACTGCTACAGGTCCAAAAATGATGTCATCTACATAAACCACAACTATCAGCATTTGTTCTCCTATTTTTATGTACAGGTTCTATCTACACATCTTCTTTGAAATCCTTGTTGTTGCAAGTATCAATCCAATCTTGAATACCAAGCTCTGGGAGCTTGTTTGAGTCCATTCAAAGCCTTCTTCAATCTACAAACATAATCTAGATTGTTAGAACATTGAAATCCTTTTGGTTGTTCAATATAAACCTCTTCTTCTAGATGTCCATTCAATAATGTTGATTTCACATCCATTTGGTACACATGGAAATTCTTGAATGCTAAAAGAGCTAAGAACATCTTGATTGTGTAATGCCCCGTCTTAATAACCTAAAGAATGTTGCAATTGTGTATAAAAGTGTAATAATTTATTTTTTAAAGTATAATTATTAAGTTAATTAGTTGCATACATTCATTAAGTTACGCGACGTTACACTACTTTGAGTTTCCATAGACGACTTTAGTATTTCGCATTGCACATATTAAATTAATTAACATAAAATAAACATTACATTTCATTTGAAATTCCATTCAAGATAACATAAAGTACAAACATGTTTCTTACATTGCATTTGATAAAGTATTACAATACTCATTCATCTGATGAGGTGGATCAAATAATAATTACAATTTACTTTTACAAATATTCACCTCATAAACAATTGAGGGATGTTTTCAAATACAAGATTTACAATTTACCATGAAGAAGTACACATAAGTTTCCAAGTGCGTGCTCTCCATCCATGAAGCTCTTGATGCCATGATCACAAAACTGGGGACCCAATGGAGTAAGGTGCACGATCACCCAACCATGTGGTACCCGTAGGTCCACCCCCCATGCTAGGAGATAGTAATATGGTTACCTAGACATAATCTACTAACCCTAGATACAAATACACAACTAACTGAAGGTTACATTGCTTCCAGATTTTAGACAATCGAATGTACTAAGTACACTAGGTAGACTGTTACTTTAGGTGGAGTGTCATCACAATATTGCAAAGGCTACCCTGGTGTTTCTTCCTAGGTTCCGACCCCCAACTTGGGTTACCCTTGGTAACCTTTTACGAAACCCGGCCCCATTGCAAATCATTGCGGAATCGAATGTCTTTTGAAGAAACAAGACACCGATTTACCATTCCAGGTCTTCTCATCTTATACTCAAGATTGAACTAGCTCAAGAGTCCATAAGTGAGGCATAACATCTTGTTAAGGATTTTATTCTAACTATTGTGTCATTTAGTTATCACTGACTTACTAACTCTTTGTAAGTTACCCTGACACCACTTTGTGTGTTGGCCCTTACAAAAAGCCACTCCCCTAAACATAACAAAGGAATCTAAGTTTTCTTGACTAAGGTTTACAAGGTATACATAAATACAACAAGAAATTCTTCACTATTCATAACGAACATCAATTACTATGTTCATACAATCAGGTGTCTAATCACCACACAAATACCAAGTACACAACCTTAGCTAACTCAAGAATTTTAACTTTAACAATCACAATCCCCACATTTACAATTGGTCTAGAAGACTTGAAAAACTACGACTTTCCCAATTTTCCCAATTAAAAACACAACTAAAGAAAATCAAAAAATTAAACGTCTACCATTCCGATTTATTAAATCCAATCATTCAAAGAATTAACAAGAAATTATAGTAACTTAAATACAATTATTTTCTCTTATGCTAAAGAAAATAACATGATTTAATTCTAACTTTAACTTTCACAACTTCACTAATCAATATCCACCAAATTTTCTATTTTAACTTTTCTGTTATAAATCTACCTAATGTTTTTCCTAACATAAAATTATACTCTAAATAATTTTTCTTACTTCATTCAAAATAAACCCACATTTTAAAATAAATTTTAAATAACATATAATTAATATAATATAATAATAATATATATATAAATATATATATATATATATATATAAAAATACATATACATATATATTATTATTTATATATACAGAAAACCCTAATCGAAATCATTTACGGATCAAATGATGTTCAAAATTTACGAATTCTTTTTTTTTTTTTTATTCACAGCCACGGCTGTTTACCAGCCGGCAGCCTTCCCCGTATGGGGAGGCGGCTGTGTGGCAGCTGCGGTTGCCTATGAGGGCAGCATCGGCTGCCTCCACAACCGTCGCCCCATATGGGGGTGGCTGTGGGGGTAGCCCCGCGGCCCCCTCTAAAGACTGTGTTTTAAATATTGACATTTAATCCAATGAAAATGCAGTCTAAAAACTACGAATTTTTAATTTTGCTTAAACGAAATTTAATACGAATTTCGTACGGCGATTTCACAATTAAATTTTCATATAAATAAATAAAGTTCCTTTCACTATCCAATTTATGTATATATATATATGATGATATATATATATGTATAGATATATATATATATATGTATATATAGTAATATATATATATATATACATCTATACAAATCCACAGGGTTTCATACTGGGAAAATAAAATAATTTCAACAGAGTTTCAGTGGGGGAAATTGGGGAAATAATAAATTTCTTTAGGCAGTAAATTTCCATTCAAATCCTAATTTACCCCAGAGGTTTTCAATTTCCTTTTTAACAAATAAATTCCCCTCATAAAAATTCAAATGCTTTCTACAGAGAAATAATTCAACAAAGAAATAAATCTACAGAGAAATGAGTTTTCTGAGATTAAAGGAAATCTACGAATCCTTCAGAAAATATACAGTTGTTAAATTTCCCGAGATTTACAAAGGTTTTAATAAAATTACAACTTCCTTTTCTCAGACAGTCTTTTTCAAATACAAACAAATAAAATTACAAGTAGAATACCTGTTTCCTTTGCTTCAGAAAACTGACTGGTGAAGAACTTTGTCTGAAGCTTCCACAATCTTTTCCCGAGAACAAAACCCAAATTGCAACCAGAGATTTTCCACAAGTATACAATATTCCAAAAGCATATACAAAAATTTTTAGCAAAAGCACTGATATTTTTGCCGTGAAGAGAAAATAGAATAGAATCCCTCTGTGTTTTTCCAGATCCAAATTAACCTCCGTAAACAAATTCCTCAACCATAATCAATAAATGGAACTTGCACACATGTCGAGAAGTGCAAAATATCTTCAACCACTTCTCCGTAAAAATCCTTTCTTTCAAAAAAATTTCATGCATTTTAATTCATTTTATTTTCCAATTTCCAAATACAAAATTTTATTTACAAATTCAAATGCCATTTCCACATATAATATTTAAATTTCAAATTTTATTTAAATTTATTTACACACATTTAAAAACAACTTTAATTTAATTAATCAATTTATTTAATTAAATAATTTAACCTTTTAAGATCAAATTATTTAACCAAACAAACTAATTAATTTCTTAAATAACATGCAAACTAAATTTCTTTAACATTTAAAAATTAATTTAAATAACAATAATTTAAAACATAATAAACTATTATTAAATTTGACATTTTTCCTTTCAAGCAATTAAACCAAACAGAAAAATACAAGACAATCTATGACTCTAACTAAAAATGACAATGTACAGTGACCGGGTTAAAGACTAGACTAGGATGAACCTAACTACTACCTCCCAATCAACATTTCCGTTGAGTCTTGACACGCTCAAACCTGAGTAACTAGGTGGAGTCGGTGTCATGTACCTGCAATCCTGCAACCAAGCAAATAACATGCATATATATATATAAACCATTATACAGGCACACCGTGCGGAGAAAATCACAGAAATCACAAGGCACTCGCAAGCAAGTGATGCGATTTCGTTCTCCACACCAATACACGTCACATCAGACTGACGAATTAATTAACTGTTAGACCATCATAAACATATACATAGCAATTATCAACTGAAAGTAAACATCTACGCTATCTCAAAGCATATCAGAAATCAAATATCACCATACAATGTATCATCATGTCATAGAATAAATCCACTGTCACTCAAAACTAGCGATCAAAATATTCAAACAAAGTACCATAGTCTAACAATGTGAAAACATAACAGTAGAAAACATAACCATAAATGGAGGGGTACTATAGATTGCCTCCAGTCTTTATACTAAAGAAAATATCTCTTTAAAATATGTGCCTTCAATCTAAGCATATACCCTTTACATACAAGTCTTTTTGTGTTCTAGGTTACCTCTCCTTCTTCATTTAGATTTTTTTTGAACACCCACTTGGTTCTAATCACATTCTTGTCTTTAGGTCTTGGTACAAGTTCCCAAGTTTCATTCTTCGTGATCTGATTATGTTCTTCCTCCATAGCTTCTATCCTTAGTTGTTCCTTTCTTGCTTCTTTGTATGACTTAGGTTCTATCTTTGATAGTAAAGAAAACTGCACTTGCTCACCTGATCTCCCAATTTTCTTTTGGATCTGAACCCCATTGTCTTTATCACCAATGATCTAGTCTACAAAATGATTCCTTCTAACATATTTTTTTGTATTTTTGTAGCAACTTCTTTTGAATTTTCAATAGTACTGTGAATTGGTTCTTTATCATCTTCTACTTTTGAAATTCTAGTAGACTAAATAGTCTCATCAAATCTCACATTTACACTTTCAACTATCTTCTTTGATATTTATTTATAACATATGTAAGCTTTACTTCTTGAGGAATAACCAAGAAAAATACCTTCATCTGATTTGGAATCAAACTTACCCAAATTTTCTTCATCTCTCTTGATGTAGCACTTACTCCCAAATATTCTGAGGTGTTTTATTGATGTTGGTCCTCCTCTCCATAGATCATGTGGAATATTCTCATTCTTGCAAATGATCTTAAATCTATTCAAAATATATAGTACATTTTGTGTAGCTTATCTCTAGTACATATCTAGTAGATTTTCTTGACATAGCATAGTTCTTACCATCTCTCGTATAGTCTAGTTCTTTCATTCTGTAACCCCATTTTACTATGGAGTTCTAGGAGAAAAGAACCGCCTTCAAATCCTATACTCTTCACAAAATATTTCATACTTCTTAGTAGTGAATTCTCCACCTCTATTTGATCTCAAAACCTTCATTGTCCTTTCAATTTCATTTTATACTAATGCCTTGAATGCCTTAAAATTCTCAAAATGCTTGTAACTTATCTTTTAGGAATGTTATCCAAGTCATCCTAGTATAATCATCAATCAACATAATAAAATACATGTCTCCTTGTTGACTCTTATTCCTCATTGGTTTGCATAGATCTGTATGAACCAAATCTAATGGTTTTGATGTGGAATGCTCCTTAGCAAGATATTTACTTCTTTTCTAGTTCCCTTCATGGCATAGATTGTAGCTAATTGATTGAGGCTTATTAATCTTTGGAATATCTCAAACCAACCCTCTTGAGCTAATCTTCACAATATCATCAAAATTCATATGTCCTAACCTTCTATACCAAAGCTAGCTTTCATCTTTCTACACAGTGAGGCAACTCTATCCATTCAACTCATCGAGATGATAAATGTCATTGTCAGTCTTGCTTCCTTTCGTAATCAATTCACTAGTACTTGATTCCCTGATTTTACAACCTTCAACACTAGAAGATAACTTGTATCCTTTGTCACACATCTAACTAAAACTTAACAAATTATGCTTTAAACCTTCAACATACAAAACATCACGTGTCTTTGTTTTACCACCATCCAAATTTAAAGTACCCTTACTAGATATTTTATCAATTGAATTGTTTCCAAGGGTCACTAAACCACCTTCAATTTTCTTGAAATTCATGAACTTACTCTTGTCTCTATTCATATGGCTAGAGCAACCACTATAAATAATCCACGAGTTCTCCTTTTGAGCATGTAGTGCAGTTTGAGCAATCAGTGACTTTTGAGACTGCTTCTCTTCAAGAACCTTCTTACAGACCTTTCTTAATTCATGACTTCTACTTTATGATTCTTTTCTCTCACTTTTCAATAAAGGAGGACTCATAAAATTTCTTCTGCAATTCCTCGTAATATGTCCAAATTTTTTGCATTTGAAATAAATGACACTAAGTTTGTACAAAGGTGCAAATGCATTATTATTGACAAAATTATCTCATTACCAAAGCTCTTCTATAATTAATAGCCTTATGACCAAAATTATTGCAATTAAAACAATAATGAGAGAAAGAAAAATTTGACCTAGTATTGTATCCCCATATTTTGGATCTTCTTCTTTTGTTCCACACTCAAATAAAGTTGTCATTATATCTCATGCTTTCATCGCATTCCATGGTTCTTTCAAATTTTGAAATTTTGGAGTCTGTCACTTTTGAACTTTCCTTAGTAGTCTTCTCAAATTGTTCTATCACCTTCTTCTAATCATCAAAACCTCTTTTTTTTTTGATACATGGAGCTCTTTGACTCTTCAAAATCTGATCTAGGGTCTTGGTACTTTAACCAAGCTTCATCTATAGCTGTTGGTTCACCTTTTCAAGCTCTTTTCTTACTACCACAATTTTTTCTTCAATCTTCTCATAGTCTTTGTTTCTTTACAGAAAATTTATTTTTAGAACCTCTTCAACTCTTTTTGCTTCTTTAGTTTGGGTCTTGAATTCAACAATCATCTTTTTTGCATTCTTCAATTCCATAGATACATTTTATTTAGCTCTAATTTCTTCAAAAAATTTGATCTTTAGTCTCTTAATTTCTTTTCTAGCACACATTAATTTTTCCATAAGATCTACCTCTTCTACATTATTTTTGAAATATATTCTAGTATCTCCATTATTAGTCTCAAAATCCATGAACACAACCTTTTCTTTTTCATCTTTGGATATATCTTTATCCTCTTCTTCAATGGAGTAGTATTCTTCCTCATTAGTGTAGAAACTTTTATGCTTCCTTTGACATTTGAACCTTTTTTGAAATGATTTATTTCTATTTCTTTGCTCAGCATTATTAAAATTCTTATGGGGACACTCAGCCGTAAAATTCCCTAATTCTCCATAATTGAAGCACTTAAAAGGTAATTTTCCTTTTTAATTACCGGAACCTCTTTGTAGCTTCCTAAAAAGAATTGCTTCTTCCAGATCTGATCCAAAATCAAAATCTTCATCAACCTGCTTCTTAGAAACTTTGAAAGTAGCCTCTTTCCTTATAGAATATTCACTTTCAAATCTCATCTCAAATTTGGTTGAAGTTCCATGCAATTCAATCAATTTTAAAGTATTCAAATCCTTAGCTTCCTCAATAGCAAATATTTTAGGATCAAACCTTCTGCCTAGAGAGATATGAGTACCTTCTTCACAACAATATTCTCTTCCAAACTTTCACCAAGACCTTGGATATGATTGACAACTTTATCAACTCTGAGAATGAATGTAACAATTTTCTCATCTTCAAACTAAGCTTTGTAAGTCTACAACTTTTCCTCTTTGAATTTTCCACCATTTTCACAGATTATTGCTAATTTTTCCCATATGTCATTTTTTTATTTTGCACTGCATTTGTTTCACAAATTCAGAATTAGTTAGTCTACATAAAAGAGCATTTGTTTCCTTATCATTTAGTTCAAGAGCCCTCTTTCTAGCTTGATCCATAGGAGGGTTATTTTCAGGAGTTTTAATATCCTTTTACAATTGACATCAAGATGTCCATTCCTAAAGCCATCAAATAGGACTCCATCCTAACTTTCTAAAATGCAAAATTACATCCATCAAAGATTGGTGCTTTGTTTCTAGAAGAAATTTCTTGTGCCATCTTGGATCTACCTTAAGTTATTAGGCTACTTCAAAGGAACTTAGCTCTGATACCAATTGAAGGACACATAATCTACTGAGGGGGGGTTGAATAAGTAGATCTACTTAATTCAAAATTATCATCTTCAACACTCCTTACTAGATCATGTAACTTGAAATTTTGCTACTATTATATAGTTTTTCAACATGAAGAGCACATAATCACTTAAAAAATTAACCATAAACATAACATAAGATAACACCAAATATATGTGAAATCCCAAAATGGGAAAAACCATGATGAGAAGAGTTGCTTGGATCTACTACCCAAATCTAGCCTCACCATGCAGAAACATAATAAGAGATCACACTATGAAGTAGGCACCAACCTACTAGAGACACCAATCCCCTATTGAATTTGAAGGCACCAACCTACTAGAGACAACAATCCCTACCAAAAAGAGACACCAATCCCTACCGAAAAGAGACACCAATCCCTACTGGAAAGAGACACCAATCCCTACTAGAATAATACAAGTAAAACACCAATCCTATCGAAATACATAGATAATGAAGGATTGGAAATATAAATCTGGCAGGTACTAGAGTCACAGTTGACACTCTTCCATACTAAGAATGATCTTCTGATACTAGTGCTCCCTCTTTTCTTCACACTTCTACACCAAACTTGATCACAACCAATACAACTAATAAATCATACAACACTCACCTTTGATGCATCTGAATATTTGAAATATATACATGAAATTTCATTAACACTCTTCCATGTTGATCAAGGATCTACAATAAACTAGAATGACATAAGGTGGACCTAAATTCAAATTACATGGAACGTGTAATACAAACACAAATTTATTTCCACCAAAATAACTTGATGTCATGTGCCACCACAGGAACCTTAAATAGGTCCTTTCCTTACTCCACACACAATATTTTAATTTTGCATGCTACTAGCCATTACTGCATGCCCTGAACTTCAAAAAGGAATAAAGAAACATTTGACACTTCAAACTTCCTGCACACTAAACATATCCTCTGAAAACTTAGGAAAATGATAAAATAAGTGTAGGCATACTCTCCTTCCAAACCACAGAGAAAACATGCATTTATGAAAGAAATGTCAACCATATTAAGAAATCTCTTTTCCCAAAAGATATCCCTGAACTATCTTTTGGACTACCACAATTATACTGACTACATACTCAGAATGGTATAACAAACACACCAACTATTTGAAGGAATTCAAGCCTTAATGAGACTTAATGTATGTTACTTGATATAGGATCCAATTGATAAGACTTCTTCATGATTATTACATCCTAATACATAGAACTTTAAGTAAAGGGAATATAATGGCAATTCAAGTACTCTTACAATCTCTTTCATCTTGAAAACCTTCACATTTGATAGCCATGACACCCTTTGATAACAATTATCAACAACCTTTGACAAACCTTTGACATCAATGATAATCTATGTTCAATATGTGATCATTACACCTTTGGAAGTGTAAATTAAAGAGAAAGAGATGATGCTCTATTCATGGAAATGGAGACTTTAGATGGTAATACAAATAAACAAAATTTTGAAGATGGTGAAGGAGATGTGGAAGTTGATCTAGAAGGAGAACTTATAGCTTCCCCATATGAACTAAAGAAAGAAAGAAAGAAAAATTAGAAACAAAAGTTGAAGTTAAAAGAATTAAAAAAAGTGATTATATATCTGAAATTTCAAATAGAAGAAGCAAAAAGAATAGAAGTGTAGTGTAGAAAAATGTACACCTTTACATTTTCACTCTATGTTTGGGTCCCTTAATTTAATTGGACTTAATTAAGCCTCTAATTGACCCAATTATGCATTTAAAAACCTAATTAATCTCATTTTCTGAAAGATGACCTATATTAAAAAATTGCAAATATTAATTAAATTGTCTTGTAAATTGAGTGTCCTAGATTTAGGTCTTAGGACCCATTCGCCCAAGGGTGAATGGGTTCTCCTTAAGTTGAGGATCTCAATTTTTAATATGTTTTTGGCATCATTTTATGATTCAAATTCAAAATGCAATTGTCAGCCTTTGATGTTTATTTTTCAAGAAATTAGAAAGTTACCTATAAATACAAGGTCATTTTATCAATCCAAATCTAAGGAAAATTATTTGGCAAGAAGGAAACTTTCACAAGAGAGAAAATTATTGTCAAAAGTGTTCAAGAGAAAATTTATCAGTCTTCTACAGTAGCATTCAAGATTGCAAGCATCATGTCAAAGCTATTTGCATCCATGCATGTTTTTGGAGATAACATTGTGATGTAGCTTTCAAGCATTCTAGTATCAAGATCAACATCCAATCAATCCATTTCATGCAAGATCAAGACCTTGGAGAGATGTGTTAGACTTCAATCCTCTAAGGATCTTCATTGAAGGGTTTGGTGAATTGCAACATAACATTGTTCATTCATCATTCCTTCCATTCATGTTTCATTTCATTTCAAGGTTTAATTACCAAAATGGGGTTTGACCAAGGAAAACCCCTATTCACCAAAAATAAACATTTTTTTCCCTCTCTTTGTATGTGTATATTTTTAGGTGAAGAAGGATTGAAGATTGATCAAAAGTGCAATTTTACAAAGTTTTCAAACTTGTCATCAAAGTTGTTAAGACACAGAATATTTCTTGCAGAATTTAATTTTGAATTTTCAAAAGTGAAATCTAGAGCAATCAAGAGTGTAGATCTAGGATAAAAGGACTATGAAATCAGATTTTGGATCCATGTAGCAAGACCCATTTTCCTTAGGGAGAATCTATCTCAGGAGGACACTCAACAATAAATTTTGGTGACTGGTATAGATTATCTTACTCTTCTTAATCTGCTACAATTATGTTGTTTCTAATTGTTTTATACTTTAAATTGATGAACCAAGTTTCACATTGCATAATTGAGTTCGCTTTCTACTTTTAGTTTTTCTCCCCAAAGTGTTGTTTAGGTAGATTTTACCCCATCTTTTCATAAGAAAATTTGCAATATCTCCAATAGGGTTGACTCACCTAAGGGTTGAAATTCAATCCTACCTTTGGGGATCTCATTTCCTAATGAAATAAGAGAAAGATAGGTGCATATATTCAGTCACCTCATTTTACCCAAAACACTATATTGTTCTTCATTTCAAGATGTCTTAACATAAAATCAAAAGAAAAGGAAATGGAATTTGAAGGGATTGAAGTGGAAGTGGTATCCTTGAGAAAGGATCTAGAAAGAGAAAATAGTCAAAGGAACAAAAATATGAATTTTGGAAAAAGAAGATAAATTTTGGATAAGATTATCAACAATTAGAGGTCACCTCACATCAAAAATGGTATTGAGTTTGATAAAAGATAGAGCACAAAGGCTACTAAGAAAATCATGAATACATTTATAAAGGATCCTAACAAAAAGTACTTTGGATGTTCAAATGTGGATCAATCTAAGGAGAATGAAGAGATCAAAAAGGAAGAAGATGCTTTATTCAAGTTCAATAGAAGAGGAGATTCAAAAAGAAAAATTTGGAAAGGCAAGCATACAATACGAGGTTAAATTGTTCATTTATTGGTTACTATTATATCCGCAATCAATTTGGTCATAAAGCAATAGACTGAAAAAGGTTTCCTACAAGAAAAATACTTTTTTAAGTAGAAATATATTTGCACCTCTATTTGATTTCAATGCCATTTTTTACAAGTGCAACAATTTTGGACACATTGCAAGACACTTTAGAAGAAATTTTGAGAATCATCCTAAGAAAGCTAGGAAAGAAGATATCTTTCTTGATCATAAGAAAGAGTTTGAGAAGGTGTAGAAAAAGAAGAATGAAGATCAAAAGTTTAAAAAATCAATGATTGCATATACTGAGAAAAAATTATGGATCATTGATAGTGGATGTTCTAGCCACATGATTGGAGACAAAAGAAAGTTTATACATCTAAAAAAATGGAATGGCATATCAGTAAGGCTTGGTGATATTTTTTTTGCTAAGATATCCAAAAAAGGCATATTGAGCCTTGATAGTGGAGAAACTAGGACCTATGATGTCTTATATGTTGAAGGTCTAAAACATAATGTGTGGACGCAGATTTTGGCACCACAAGACTCCCTAACACTTCTAGGGTTTCTCACCTAAAAGGAGAGAGGTAGGCCATAATGTGCAATGCCCCCACTCAAAACTAATGCAAGTATGGATGAAATATGCCTAAATGTAATGTCCTAAATGCAATAAACTAATAAAAGATGTCGATTATTAATGCAAAACTAATGAAATGTAATTTTTTTGAAAACATAATGTTGTATGCAAAATGACCTAAGAATACAAACAAACAATAACAGAAATGAATGAAACTGGAGAGGTGCATATGAAAACTAGAATGTGGTGTAGAGAGGCTCTGGAATCCTATAGAATTTATTTTTGAAGCCAATTGGGACACTTACACCAAACTGGGCGACTTAGTCCTGTTTCGGGGAGATTTTGTTGAAATAGATTCCAGCCAAAAGGGTATCTAGAAATACATAAATCATTTTCTAGGCTTAGTAGTTGGACTAATTCACCACAGATGGTGACTTATTCCACCTGTGAATCTCAAGAAATTTGTGGCAAGAATCTGTAGCATTCAATCTGTACTTTTGTTCTTGACAGGTGTTCGGTTCTAAATCTGTAGAAATCGGTCTATAGATGGTCTCCAAGCTTCTCTTAGGGATTTGTTGACTTTGAATTTGATGAAATGATGAAACCTTTTAACACCTTTCTCTTTGAAAAATCTACATACAGGACTTGCAAAACACACATGAAAAGAGGGGGAAAATGGTTAAGGGTTAGTGAATAGGGTTTTGCCTTGGTCAAACCCTGGTTTGGTAATCAAACCCTTGAAAATGAAATGAAATGGAAAGAGAATGATGAATAAACAACATACAATGCTACAACTCACCAAACCCTTGATGTAGAAATCTGAAGATATGCAAGTAGATGCTCCAATGGATGTAGACTTGATAATGCAAAAATTCTTGAGAATGATTCCTAAATGAATGTATTGCTTGAAAATGAATTATGGAGGTGAAAATGAGAGGAAAATACTTTATTTATACTTGATTATACAAAATTTCCTGAAAATAACACATCACAAGTTGACCTCAAGGTCAAGAGAATATTATCTTGCTAGAATTTTGAAATAATTTTGATTTTTGTGCCCGATGGGACTAAGTCACCCCTAGTGGCAACTTAGTCCCATCATGGAAATTTTAATGGGTGACAGGAAATAAAGTGTATTTAATGATGTTTAATGGGATTATTCTCCAAAACACACTTAAGTAGGGTCGGAAAGTGTATTAAGGGGTCATTTAAACATAAGAAAGGGTCAAATTATTGATGACAAGCTTAGAAAAGCGTGAAAGTTTGTTACAACTCTTTACAACATTTTGAAATAAGGCTTGGTAAGTGATAAAAAGAGGTTATTTAGGTGAATTATAATAAAAGGGTCCTATAAAAGTGTGAAAGTGGGTTACAACACTTCACAACACTTTTACAAGACATCATATAATTCTTATTGATTCATAAGGGTCCAAGACCTAATGTGAATGTGTTAACCACATTACAACATAAATCAAGGCAAAACTAGGCCAACATCCATAAGAAAACCCAAATGAGCATAAAAATGTCCAAAGATACATTTTTTGTGACACATAATGTATTGAGTGTAAGTTAGATATGTGACAAGGGCTACAATCTATCATTCAATGTGCAAGGTTGTGCGATCAGAAAAGAAAGCATTGGTAAGTTTGAGCATGATCATAACCTAAGCTAAACATGGTTGATCCACAAGAAATAAACCAAGATCTAACCAATTAAGTCACTCTCCCAATGAAATACTTGAAAACATCAAATAAAAAGCCATTAAAAAAGAAGCTAACTATAAATGCATAATGGAAACTAATCTAATGCCTCAAACCTCATCCCATTGGGGGATTGATGTTGCATTGATGTGGAATATCAGCCCTTTCCCAACCCCTTAGTTGAAATATGCTTTCAAATGGATTCCATTGATGAAGATTGATGAAAATGCATGCAAAAGCTAAGCTAAAATGGATATTAAATGCTAAAATGCTAATGGACAATGCTCTAAAATTCAATATAGTCTAGTTACTCTAAATGAAAGTGGATCCTTTTCTCATAGAAATGAGGACTATTTATAGGAGAAATAGTTGAATCAATGGCCAGGATTGATTTGATCAATCAATGGATGAAAATAAATGAAAGGAGATGGCATGGATCAAGGATTCCCATCAATGGATGAGAATGCAAGTTGACAAGGATCAAGGATTTTAATCAACGTCTCATGGATTTGAAGAAGCACACTTCATAAAAATTTAGGAAGTTGTTACAAGATATTTACCATTTTGGAGGAGTTCAAATGGAGGAATATTCCAGGGGAATAGTCCCTTGCAAGTGGTAGGGTGAGCGAAGTTAGCTAATTAAGTAATTTAAGAAATCACTTCATTGTGCAAGATGGAGGAAATTAGGATTTTAACTAAATAATTAGCTTATTTAATTAAAGGGGGATAATGACATTCAATTAAATAATGAGGATTATTCAATCAAATGAGAAGACTTAAGAAGTTTAATTAAATATTCACATTATTCAATTAAACAAGATGAAAATTAGTGTGAAAAGGGGTGAATTGACCTAATAAAATTGATTATCAGATTAATAGATGAAAATGATGAATTTAATTAAACAATAAAGATTATTTAATTAAACAATCGAAAAGAGATTATTCAGGATGAAATGGTGTTAGTAATCAAATTTATATGTGCAATATTGATCATTACAATTTTAAGTGTCTACATTTTCCCTCTCTTTGAAGCGAGGTACCTATTACATTGGTTTGAAGACTAATGCTTTTTAGATCAACACTGTTGCTCGGATCAAAAATTTAAAAATTCTTATTTTTTTCAGATGCCTCACCAACTAGCAGGAGGAATTATGTTGGTACCCTACCCCCTCGAGAGATCAAGTGAAAATTTTAATTTTCAAGTCAAGATCACGATAACAATTTAACATAGGTTCAGGTGCAGAAAATAAGCTCTAAGACATGAAAAACAAGCACAAAAACCTAAAAAATACCTCAAACTAGGCCACAACTCAAAAATTGAGTAAAATAATTAAAAATCCCATTTTCCCACCCTAATTAGGGAAGAAAACCCAAATTTTTAGGCTTAAATAGAGGTTGAGAGGTCATTTTCAATTCATTTGTACACTTACCTTTAGAGAATTGTTGCCAATTTTTCTCTAACCTCCTAATGATATGTGTGATCTAGCGCTTCCTAAGCACCTCACAGATAGGGTACGAGGCTACCAACAGTCAACAGACATAGGACCCCTAATACGCATTCTAAAACTTTTCTTGTTTTTTGCATTTTTGTGCATTTATTAGGAATCTATGTTTGTCAGACAATTGTGCCATTGTATTGTGACACCTTTGTCATGGTAGGTGGTGCAATTGTGCTACAACAACACATTTTTCATGATATGTCATGATGTTTGATTTAGGTCTAGGATTTCTATTGTTGGATAGCATTGTTATTATCAAATAGTGACACAATGCTTAATTTTAGTCTAATGTCACATTTGAAATGTCAACAGCAAAATAGCATTGCACTAGGTGATTTAGGTTTAGTGTTACACTCAAATGCCAATGCACAATTGTGTTGAGTGATGCAATTACAAAATTGTGAAGCAATTTCCTTTTTACCAGAGTGACACAATTGTAATATTGGCACACAATTACAATTTTAAGATTTTGGAGTTTGAATTTTATTGTTTTTTAGAAAATTTGACATTGTTCACTTCGTGCATGCAAGAGATCATTCGATCAATCATGTCTTGGGAGAATTGGCCCAGCATTCTTTCTCACATCTGTCAATTTTGGGATGATGAGAACTTATTCTTCAGAACGATTGGGTTGGGGTCCACTACACACATGCCAGAGATTTAGACACACTTAGGGATGATGACTGCCATGTTGGAGCATTGGCACAGTGAGACATGATCCTTTCATCTACCTATTGGAGAGGCCACAACTACATTAGAGGACATATCACGCATTCTTCAGATCCCCATCCATGGGTATAGATTTATTTATGACACCAAGTTTGGGATGGATGTGATCTTCGACGTGCTCAGGCTAGAGACCATTTGGGTTGACAACCACCAAATAGACTTGCAGGATTACATAGGACAAGTGCCACATTTGATCCTGGTTATTGGAGCACTTATTTCAAGAGTACTAGTTCCCAAAAGATGGGGTAGAGGATTAAGCTTTGATTGGGGACTTTCCTAGGAAAGGATGGTCTAGAAGATGACGCTTTATGTGTGGGGCCTAGGTGTACTTGTACCATGACATGCATCAAGTCATGTATTTAAGAGGGTGGGAAATAGGGGCTAGAGTGACACTACTTCACATTTGGGCATGGGAGAACATTGTTGTGCTTTGACCGATTATCACACTTGTTGACACTAATCTAGATTATCCCATAGTATACAGATATGGGGCCATGACTACTTTGCAGCATACAGGAACCATGGGAATTCCCTATTGGACATGAGTTATCGATGATATGGTAGTTTTTTGATGGAGGTCGTGGATATAGGTGCATCCCTGGTATGGCAACTAGGAGCATCTATTTTATGCACGCAAAACTAGATACAATTTGGGTTGAGAGCATACTATGGTGGAGAGATATCTCCCCAACTAAGTGGCCTAAGAGTTTGGCAAGACTTAGGATGTAGTGCAGTCGACATATAAAGCTATTTTTTCCTGGACTATTGAGAGAGTTTTAGGATAGCAAGTCCCACCACAAGTCATCATCGATGATTTTTGAGCTCTTGTCCCTCAACCATGGGTATATGTAGGTGGACCTTATGATGCAAGGACAACTCCTACATATAATGCTTGATTTCTCTAGTTTTCCTTGGTTCAATTGA
Organism: Sequoia sempervirens; assembly: GCA_007258455.2. Lineage (NCBI taxonomy): Eukaryota > Viridiplantae > Streptophyta > Pinopsida > Cupressales > Cupressaceae > Sequoia > Sequoia sempervirens. Next base: position 209,192 of record VDFB02309879.1, on the reverse strand, counting down.
TAGATGTGGTAGGGGGATAGGTTCCTAGCTACGAAAAAGGTCAAAGACAAAGGTAGATTAGAGGACAGGGTCAAGGATAGAATCATCATCCTCAGCAGCCTCCCCAAGATGGCCATGATGAACAGGTGCCTAGTGATGGGAACCAGCAGTAGCAACAAGATGGATAGGGCACTGTAGGATAGGTGTTGATACATGTTCCCTTGATTCATCCATTGAGACAGACACCACCACCACCACCAAATCAGCAGAGACAATAGCTGTAGTACTAGCCCCAAGGTCTCGACATGCAGGACATGTAGATCCAAGCTCTCACTACTAAGAGAGATAAGTTGAGACAAGAGTGGGACACCACTTGTTAAGAGTAGGATGTAGCATGTCAATAGGTATAGCAAGTCACAGGGGAGCAAGACCAGAACCAACAGTAGGTCCAATAGCTCACCATCCAACTAGCCTAGGAGATAAGCTGACAACATTAGCTAGAGGTTGTGGCTCAATAGACATAGTAGGGAAAGGGCCAAGTTGTGTCTACTCACATGTACAGGTAGGCTATGATGGAGGTTGCCTACTACAAGACTTTATATTATAGAGATATCTCTTTGCACCAGTGACAACTGAATTTTTTACATCAGAGAGAGCGGGAATTTAGTGCTTCAGGCAGTGCCCCCTCAGTTCATCAGCCTTCCAATAGTAGACACTAACAACCTTCAACAAGACACTAGGATCAATCCTATCATGATGATAGATAGATCTGAGGCTAGCCTTGTATATAGACACTTTTTGATGTACAGTCATGATTTATGACGTATATACATTCATTGGTTAATTTTTTATAGCCTCATGTATACCCATTTTTGGTGACATTACACACTAATTCATATTTTTGTATCATGACAGAGACATTTTGATGATATATATATGAGATGGTTCGATGCAATTATCATATGGTGTTTCAATATATGTGATGCTTTATGATTATGATATAATTATGCAAGAGTATGTATGCTAATGGTTTGTGGATGTAGGATGGATGCATTATTATTTTTGTTGATTGTCATGATACCATGTTAGCACAGAAAGAATATAGAAGAAGTTGGATTAACCATTTATTTCAATATTGATTTAGAAGTCCAACAAGTCTATGTTTCTTCAAACTTTATTAGATATGGTGATGAGATTGATGATTTTATTTCTTCATGGATTGGGATACTTCATCATTTCATTCCTTACTTTTGATATAATGTAGGAGTTTAGGTGAACTCCTCAAACACCCCAGAATCACCTATAAGACAAAATAACTTCCACAAGAGATAAATGGCAGAAATATCATGCTATCATTAAGATGCAAGAATGCCAAATTGAATATGAGATGATTACAAATATACAAAATGTCTTGAATATATAGGCATAAGTGAAAACCTAAAATGCGTAAGATATTGCCAAGTGTTAAAATCACACTACATGTGACAACATGTGAACCCTATCTAGGAAATGATAAAAAGATAGAGATAAATTCTAGGACAACTCATCTTCTAGAAGGAATCTTATCTCCTACAAAAAAGGCAGGGAGAATTACCCCATTATTAAATGATTTATCTAATAATGCAACCTAAGACTAAATTATGCAAGACCTAAGTTAACTTATACTAGTGTAATAAATAATTAATTACACTAACACCCCCCCATAAGTGCAATTTAGGAAGGAAATTATTATGCAAAGATGAGTCCCAGCAACAAGGCCTGATCAAGTACTCATTTACAAATGCAATGCAAACTAAACCAAATGGGGTAAAAGAGAAAACCACATGGGAATAAAACTCCTCCCCAAAATAGAATGCAAAAATCTAACTAAGTGATGAAAGATGGAGGACTCCATAAGACCCCCCAAGGACACCATCCATCACAAAGATACATCAATGCACCCCCCAGAAGAGAGGAAGAAAGAGACCACATAGCCCCCCTAGAATGAAGTAGCTCCAATAAGACTGAAGAAACCGCATCTCTTGAAAGAAGTGAGAGGGGAAAGGCTACGGGAAAGCAATGTTTGAAGGTGAAGTAGGTGTAGCCCAAGATGTCTCCACTAAAGTAGATGAGACCTCAACCAATGAAGAAGTCAAAGAAGGTGAAGACTCAAGAGTATTCTCCAAAGATGAATGATCAACAATATCTTGTTGCATTGAAACAAAAGAAACCATATTTTTAGTCATAGAAGTATCAGCAATAGAAGGAGAAGATGGAATGGATGGCTCAAGAATAGCATCCAAAGAGAGAACACCAATGTTCAAGAAGCCAAATGTCTCCTTTGAATGATGATTCACACTAGAAGTGTGAGGAATAGTTGTAGGAACAAAAGCACTATCATTAGCAAAATCTGCAAATGAATACAATCGAGATGAGTGATCCACCACCCCAGTAGCAATAATCTCTCTACTCTCCAAGTCTCTGATGATAACAAAATTAGGTGTAAAATCTACAAATCTCCCATTGCCTCCATGTGTGATCTCATATATGGAAAAAAGGTTGTTTGTCAAATGAGGAACACACAAGACATCCTGAAAAGTGTTGTCCCCAAAACTAATAGACCCCTTCCCTATAACACTTATGTATGTATTGTTTCCCATCAAAATAGGAGACATAGTACAAGGCTCAAAAGAAGTGAAAATAGATTGCGAAGATTCCATATGATGAGAAGCTCCTGAATCTAGAAGTCATCTTCCTGATTCATGACTTGAATAAGTACAAAGAGCATGTCCCTTCAAAATTGATGCGGTATGCAAACCAGCTGTGCCTATGTCAAGCTGGTCTAAAAAAGGAGGGGAGGAAGATGATGCAAAATCCTAGAAGGAAAAGTAATCTGATGTTTCTGAAGAAGATGTTTTAGCTCATCAATATCCTTCTTGTAGAATCTATGTTCTACATGTCCTTCCCTCTTGCAATAAGCACATGTAACTTTCTCCTTCTTAGATGATTTCCCCTTAGAAGAGGAGGATGAATCTAAGGACTCCTTTTGTTTCTCATGAGATTTGGAATCCTTTTGTTTTTGTTTCTTTCCTTTTCCTGAAGAAGTCTTTTGATCTTTTGGCTCTTGATATGCAATGAGTGTCTGTGATGAAGAAGGTTTCACTATGCCCATGCTAGCTAACTTAGCTGCTCTCAACTGAGAGATGAAGCAAAGTCATCAAGAGATGGCATAGTGAATCTTGTACCAAGAGCATCCTAAGTGTTATAAAAGGTAGAGACAAAAATTGAATATTCTGGTCCAAGCTTAGAAAGAATGGACAATATCAACTAAGAGTCCTACTTCTGAATACCACACTATGTCAACTGAAAACGAAGAGACTTGATTTTTGTGAAGAACTCCTAGATGTTGTCAAAATCCCTAGGATTTAAGCTAATGAGCTCATTCTCCAACTAGAATCCTCTCATAGTATCCTACTTCTCAAACAAAGACTCTAAAGTAGTCCAAATCTGATTTGGAGAAGTACAAGACTTGATATGAAAAAAAAGATCAAGAGAAATAGACAGACATAAAGTACCAAAAGTTTCATTGCACCTATTAAACCACTTTCTCTTTTCAGTAGCACCTACAGGTTCAACTTCAATACCCATGGTCACTTTGTACAACCCTTTGTGCTTTAAAAGAATCTTCATTTGTTTTTTCCAACCAAAGTAGTTGAATGGATTAAGGGGTGCAATATTTTGTGAATCCATGAAAAAATAGCAGTAGATACTCTCAAATGCAAAAAATATTCTCCTTTGATCTCAAAAAAAATCATGATTACATGTTTCCCAAGAAAATAACCCAGAAAAAAAAGGCTGAGTTCTAACAAAAAATTAGATACCTAGTAAAAAAACTAGAAAAATCAGGTTATGAGATCTCTGAAGACGATGAAACCATCTTTCCGATGTTATCTCATTTGCAAAAATCCGACACCATGGCCAAAAGTTATGAATTTTTTTTAAAAGCTGAATTTAGCCTACAGGAAACAAGTTTTCTAGTAAAAAAGGTTTACTTCTAATTTAATTTCTGAAAAAAAAATTCTCAATGAGTAGACAAAAATAGAAACCTAGAAATATTTTGAAGCTACAAGAAAAACCCAAAAATCGTTTTTTGATCTAGCAAGCAGAAAATGAAAAAAAAAAAAAAAACTTTCAACTAGGAGAAAAATGACACACATCACTTTTTGTACAGCTATTTTCTTTAGATCCATGCAAGATATCAAAAATCTAAAAGATACCTGATCAGATTTCAACCCTAGCTACAAAACCCAGAAATTGTTTTTCTACAACTAAGTGGAAACTAGATTTTTGAAGCAAAAAATGAAAAAAGGCTTTAATAAAAAGGTTGTTTGCATCCAGCAAAACTTTCATGCCAAGATTGGTCCCTCATATCTGGGAAGAAGTCTGCAGCACTGAAACTCTGATACCATGTAGGAGTTTAGGTGAACTCAAACACTATAGAATCACCTGCAAGACAAAATAAATTCCACAAGAGAGAAATGGCAAAAACATCATGCTATCATTAAGATGCAAGAATGTCAAATTGAATACGAGATGATTACAAATGTACAAAAACGTCTTGAATATATAGGAATGAGTGAAAACCTAAAATGTGTAAGATGTTGTCAAGTGTTAAAATCACACTACATGTGACAACATGTGAACCCTATTTAGGAAATGATAAAAAGATAGAGATAAGTTCTAGGACAACTCATCTTCTAGAAGGAATCTTATCTCTTACAAACAAGGAAGGGGGAATTACCCCATTATTAAATGATTTATCTAATAATGCAACCTAGGACTAAATTATGCAAGACCTAAGTTAACTTATGCTAGTGCAATAAATAATTAATTACACTAACATATAACACATAGACATGATGCATCATGGTATTGATAACTAGGATGGCTTTGTATCTAGTGCGATGGACTTTTACTTTGCAAAAAGATAGGATAATCCTTGCTCACACTTCACATTGGAAACCTCATTACAATGTAGTTTAGAAGTTTAGAACATTTCGGACAAAAACATACACAATAGTCAACAATTTATTCAAAACAACCTCCCTACACACAACAAAGCAAGTATTTGCCAAGCTTATTTTACAAGAACATCCAACAAGTACAAAAAATGAAAGATAATGATCGATGTTCCATTCCTTTCTCTCTAAATAATTTTGATAAACATCATCGAGAGGTCCTTAGAATGGGTCAACAGGATAAATCATAAGAAAAGACCAAAATGAATAAACAGTTAATGTTATTTATATCTCTTGCCAAACTAACATAACTAAGGTGATTTCAAAAATGATGTCCATTGTAGGAAGGATGCATCCTAGGACATGTTTACTAGATGTTTTGACTAAGATTAATTGTTTGATCGGTCATTGATAAAAATGTTACCAACTTGTTTACTCATGATCTAGACTTTAGATTTTACATTTAGGTTCACCCTTCATGAACTGCCACACATGTGTCCACTTGTTTTACCAAAGGTTGATGATGGTGATTATTTTATTATGGGTGGAAGTTTATTGTGAGTGAAAGCGAAATGGGGTGGGTGGTTTTAGACCTTTGGAATATTTCAATGTTTTTGATGTTTTTTCAATGTTTTGAAGCTTTTTTTTAATCTTTTTGGATGTATGTGAATGTTTGCATATTCAGGTTATTTGAGGCTATTTAGTATTTTTGAATATTTTACAATGTTTTTTATTTTTTGAGTTTTCAAATATTTTTATTTTTTTCAGAGTTTAGACCAAGACCTAAGGGGAAACTGACTTAGCACCTTAGGGGCTCATCAATGATGAATTTTCCTATATTATACACATAGAGACAACATAGTTCGACTGACTCTGACCCACAACCATTTATTGACAAGATATGGACATTGATGAATTGTCAGTTTATTGTGATAGACTCCTAAAGGACTGACCTAATGCCTTGAGGGTGCATCGATGATGGCCTTTCCTATGTTCAAGCTTAGAGACAACATAGTTTGACAACCATGTTCTTGATTTTTTTCCTTTTTGACCTATTTAGGGATTTTGAATATGTTTTGAGTGTTTTAGACTTTTGATTATATAAATTTTCAAATGTTTTTGGATTTTGGATATACAAGATTTTGATGTTTTTGGATTTTTGATGATTTTCAAATGTTTTGTATTTTGGAATAACCTTAAAGGGATATACAAGAACCTAATCTGATGAAAGTATAGAAAAATTCCCCTAGTGTGATACGATAGACTACTTCAATATAGGCATGACAAATTGGCCATAGGAATGTGTCAAGTAGTACTAAAGGGGAACATGATACAAAACATCCAGCTATGATATAGATGTGGATGGATGATGGAATAAATAGGATAATAGGATGTGATAGATGAATGCGATGGATGGTGAAGTAGGATAAGTCGAAAAGTCAATGATGGATGGATAGTGCTTACTATGCAAGGTGCCTATTTTCCAGGTTTTCACCAAGGTACTTTCCTAAAGCGCCACCGAAGTGGTTTTCACTAGAGGATGATTTTTTTCTTTACTATTTTTAATCATTTTTTATTTTTGATTTATCACCTTCAAGCCTAGGCATAAAACCTTTTGAGATGAAATTTGTTGATAGGTTCCTACAAGGGTTCTCCTTCAGGTGTTGATAATTGATACACTCCTGAACTATAACTAGCTATGACAACAAATGGTCCTAACTAATTAGGCTCAAACTTCCATTTGCTATCCTAATCTAGCATATTCTTTTGATTATCTTATAGTACAAGATCTTCCACCTGGAAAGACTAAATTTTGGTTTTTTTATAGCTCCTTTTGAGTCATTTTTGGTAAGCCTGTAAATGATTCAAAGCATCAAGATGACGCTCATCCAACAATTCTAGCTCATTCAACTGAGATACCCTATATTCTTCATCAATAATTAGATTTTGCAGTGGCATTCTTAGTGATGGGAGCTCGACCTCGATGGGTAGGATAGCTTCAGTTCCATAGACTGGGGAAAAGGGTGTGGCATGTGTAGGCATGCAGATACTGGTTCTATATGTCCATAATGTGGGATTTAATTGCAGATGCTAGTCATGGCTAGCTTCATTGATCATCTTTTTGAGGATTTTTAGGATGGTTTTGTTTGAATCCTCAACTTGACTATTGCATTAGGGATAGTAAGGAGTAGAGAACTAATGTTGGATATTGAACCATTTACATAACTCACAGACATCCTAATTTTTGAAAGGTGTCCCATTATTTGAGATAAGGGCTTGTGGAACATCATAGTGACAAATGAGGTAGTTTAGGATGAATTTGGAGATTTCTTTTCCCATGATGTAGGTTATAGGAATTGCTTCAACTCACTTCATAAAATATTCAGTGGTTGTAATGATGAACTTGTGACCATTAGATGAGGTATGGGTGATATTTCCTATGATTTTGAGTCTCCACTACAAGAAAGGCCAAGGTGTAACAATTGGTTGGAGTTCTTGGGATAGTGTATGGATGAGTCCCCCATGTTGTTAACACTAAATGCACTTCTTAACATACTGATAAGCTTCTCATTCCATTGTAGGTCAGTAGTACCCTATCCTTAACAATTTCTTAGCTAAGGTCATGCCACTCAAATGTGATCCATAGATGCCTTCATGTACTTTCATTAATGCAATCAAAGCTTCCTCTTGGTTAATACATCATAATAATGTATGTTCAATACTTTGACAGTAAAGGGTATCACCTAGGATAACAAAACGGGATGCTTTCTTGACAAAGTTTTTCTTAAGGTTTGGAGTAATGTCAGATGGGAGGATGCTTCTATGTAGGTAGGTGAAGATGTCATGATACCAGGGAGAAATGAGACCCAACATGATTTCACATATAAATTCAGATTCAGGTACCTCAAATTTTGGTACGAGAAGTTGCTCGATGAGGAATTCACATTGAAGAATGTTATGCAACATGTCTAATAAGGACCCAATAGTCATCATACCATCAGCTGCTCAATGGTTGACATGGGGTTTTTGCTCAAATGTGATGTTGATGAAGAAATCCTTAGGCCTCTCCACCATCTTCTTATAAGGTGTGAGTGTATCAATGGATAAATTTCATATAAGGTTAGATGATTAAATCAATAATATAAAACCCAAAGAAACTAAGAGCACAATGAAAGCTAAATAAAATAAATGATTATACCAGATAATGTGCAAATCCTTCATGATTCACCTCCATAGCACCTTCTAATTTGTTGAAAATATGATTGTGATTGTTGCCCTCAAATTTGAGTGTGTGAGAAAATGACTATGACAATGTCCAATGCAAGTTTTGAAGGATTTGGAATGAAAAATGCTATGCTATCAAGCAAATGATAACATTAAACTATGCCTATGAAGTGTCAATATGACTATGCCTAAGAATAAGTAATCAAATTAAATACACCAAGTGCAAAGTATGTGTGTGTAAACGAAGCATGTGTGTCCCAAGAATGCAAGCAAATTGGCATTTTATAGAAAATGCAATTTTGGACGGACGACCGAGATTAAAAGTTGATGGAAGCCTAAAATCAGAGGTCAAGATTGCATGTGACAATCCCTAATTAGGGTTAGGGAAAAATTATGAAATGAGTGGCTAAGATGCAATTTTAGAAAATCACATCAACGGTTGAGAATAAATGTGACAATTAGCCAAAAAGATAAAGATTTTGAAAATCAAGAAGATAAAGATTACTTGATTTATAAGATTTGAAAAATCAAGAAGATAAAGGCTGAACTGAAAAAGTAGATTTGGAAAATCAAGAATTTGCTCAATTACTTGATTTATGGAAGAAGATTACCATTTTTTGAATTAAATTAATTCAAAAATATGGATTTTGTGTAATAGTAAATAATCGATTTTCAGATTATTTACTAAAAGAAGTGACAGTTAATAATTTGAGGCCATTTTAAATAATTAATTTTATTTAAAATGAGGGAAATGTTAAATGAGGCAATTAAATAATTAAACATAATTATTTAATTTAGATATTGTGACTAATAATTAAATAAATTAATAAATCTATTTAATTATGAGAATTAGTGGTATTTTAAATAAATAAATAAGATTCATTTATTTAATAATAGGACATAAAGATAATTAAATAAATTAAGACATTTATTTAATTGTGGGAAGATTTAGGCAATTAGTGACGTATTGAATAAATAAATTTTATTTTTTAATAATCATGAAGAATAAAAGGACATAAATTAATTAAATGATTATGAATTATTTAATTAATAGTCGAATGTCGACCAAGGACATAATTAAATGTCAAAATTATGCTAGGACGAAAGTGGTAAAAATAGAGCTTGCAGGCCTAGGTCATTTTTATGTGTCTACATTTTTCCCCTCTTTGTCATAATGCAGCTTGTCGCAATGTGGAAAAGAAAATAAGTTAAAGTCATGCCCCAACGGAGGTAGGGAATATCAATGCCCCCTCAGGAAAATTTTCAAATTTTGGGCCAGTGACAAAAAATTGGAAGGTGTCTCAATAAGTCAATTTGATGACAAGAAAAACAATGGTGCAGACAGTTTCACCATTAAATTGAATGGATGCCATGTTTATGATTATGTTAATGCATGACTATATGTATATGATTCCATGTGTGATGCAATGTATCGTGAGATGGATGAGAGAAGATGACAAAACAGAAGAAGATGCATGTTAGTTCCTATACCAAATCCTTCAACATATCACCATAGGACTTTAATATTTATTACTCTTAATCATCATTGGGTAGATTATTGTAATGGCCAACAAACACCATGATATGGCATAGATCAAGGTGTACAAGATTGTACCATCACATAAGAAAAGCAGTCACAGACAAGGGTAATCATGACTCATACTAAGAGCGCAATTGCCCCAGCCTTTTTGTCATAACCAACCACAAGAATAAAAAGACAAATAAAGACAACAAAGACAAGTCATGAAATGTCGTTGCTCCTCTAAATTCTATTGTCAGGACATCCTTGAGGAACTAACAACATGACTGCCTAAAAAAGAAAAAACAAGCCAATCATTATGATACGTCGATGCTTCTCTAAATCCTATTGTCAAGACATCATCAAGAAACTAGTAGCATGATGAAAAATCAAACCAACCATCATGATACGTCATTGCTTCTCTAAATCCTATTGTCAGGACATCGTGGAGAAACTAGTAACATGACAATCCCAAAAAAGACAAGTAAGACAATTATCATGATACATCACTACTTCTATAAATCTTGTCATCAGGACATCATAGAGAAACTAGTAACATAACAGTCCCAAAAGTAAGACAATCATCATAATACGTCGTTGCTTCTCTAAATCCTATTTTCAGGACATCGTGGAGAAACTAGTAACATGACAATCCCAAAAAATAAAAAGTAAGACAATCATCATGATACGTCATTGCTTCTCTAAATCTTGTTATCAAGACATCGCTGAGAAACTAGTAACATGATGAAAAATCAAGCCAACCATCATGATACGTCATTGTTTCTCTAAATCCTATTGTCAGGACATCACTGAGAATCTAGTACCATGACTGTCAAAAAGACAATCATCATGATACATCGCTGCTTCTCTAAATCTTGTTGTCAAGATATTGTCGAGAAACTAGTAGCATGATGAAAAATCAAGCCAACCATCATGATACGTCACTGCTTCTCAAAATCTTGTTGTGAGGACATCGTCAAGAAACTAGTAGCATGATGAAAAATCAAGCCAACCATCATGATGCATCGTTGCTTCTCTAAATCTTATTGTTAGGACATCACTGAGAAACTAGTAACATGATGAAAGAGCCAAAGACAAATGCCAAGTTTTTTCCAAGTGTGTCTAAATTTTGAGTGTTTTAAATGTCGAGATACCAGGTGTCAAGGTTTTTGACGATGTCGAGATGATGAATGCCGAAGATTTCCAAATTCAAGAAAGACACATCTTGAATGATACTGATGTCAAGAGGATCCCTCAAAATGTCAGATGATAGTGGCAATGCCTAGGAAGGACACATCCTAAGGCATAAATAATAGAGGTTGTACTATAGAAAGACACATCTGAAGAATAACCAAGAGTTGACAGTTTGACTGGTTATGATAATTTGACTTGTTTTGACTAAATTTAACTAAAGTTGACTAAATTGACTTGTGTTGACTACATGTCGATGTTAACATGTTGATGTGATTGTCATGCCAAATAAATGATTTTCATAATTTATTTTAGAATTTTTCTTGTTTGGAAAATGATTTGTTTTGGCTTGAAGACTTTTGACGTGTGCACCAATGTAGTGCTATGAACCCTAATGGACTAACCTAGTGTGGCCTTGAGGGCTCATCGACAGATGGCCTTGCCTAAGTCATGCACTCAGAGACCTCATAGTTTGACACGACCAATGACTTTGTCTTGATGATCAAAGAGTGAATCATGATTTTATTTTGACAAATCTAAAAGGACTAATCTAATGTCTCGGGGGGCCATTGACTGATGGTCTTGCCTACGTAGCAAATGTGCAAAGACAACATAGTTCAGACGAATGACAAAGACTTGACTAATATGACGGACATGATGAAATGTGACTTTGTTTTTGGGATTTTGTCATGTTATTTGAAAGTTTTTTTCTTTTAGCCATGTTTTGATTTTTTTGGATTTTGAATTTTATGATGTATGAAATTTGATGAGGACAAGTCGTGACAATGTGCATTTGAGGATGATGTGACCACAAGCCAGGAACAAAGCCAGGTAATGTTTTGGATAATGTGCCTATATGTATTAGACTCGTTGCATTTGGAATGACTCAGTTAGGACTAGATGGGATGGTGGAGTATCCTTAGACCGTTTGACAAGGGAAATCCAATGTAGGTGACAAACATGAAAGGATGAGAGGTGGGCTTGGTAAAGGATGGGGGACATGAGACTAAGGGAATTTTCATATGATTTTCAAGGACTATGTCGCATAAGGATAATGAGGTTATGTCAGCAATGACATGATGTTTCATGAATAATGTATGACTAAAGGATAGACATGTCAATAGTTTTCCCAAAGCATCATTTATGTGTGCCAGTTTTATGTCAAGACCAAGGTAGGTGGGAAAATGGACGAAAATGGTATGAATGAAATGGTCAGATGTCAATGTCATGAGGAAGGCATGGGAAATGAGACAACTTTCCCCCAAGTGTAAGAGTCCACATAGATGATTTTACACATGAGGCCTGTTTGCTAGGTTTTCATCATGGTACTTATCCAGGGCGCTTGTTTGTCAGGTTTTCACCGTTGGATGATTTTTTTTCTCTCTACTATTTTCTTGACTTTTTCATTTTCTTGGTGTCACCCAGACGCCTATTTGCTAGGTTTTCATCAAGGTGACGATGTTTTATATTTTTCAATTTTTTGTATTTTTGATTTTGTGAATAGCCTGGATGCTTTAGATGACCACTGACTGTTTTGAATCCACTGACGGTGATGATGTAGAGGTCAATGCCATGATATGCCAATAATGACCTTGTTGAAGAAGTTTTCTTGTCAGGATCATAGTGCTTGCATACAACTAATCGATGTCATTGTGATCCTTTCTAATACTAGAATTGACCTTATCAGAATACACACATTGTGATAGAGTGCCATGATAGCCCTTGTGGTAAAGAGTTGTTTCCATGTTGTGACGGATTTGTGAAGTGGGATTTTTGGACTTTAGGTGAGATGTTGGATTATGACAGATGATGGTAGACGTGGGAAGGTTGTTTGGACGTTTTTCTAAATCACTTTTTATTTTCTAAACGTGGTATGGTGGATGAAGGATTTTGGACGGATGGCATTTGGAACCAACACCTTTAGATGCCTTGTTTGATGACCATTTTGAAGGAGGTGGTCATTTGTTATATATGGGAGTCCTCTTGTCTTGTGGCTCCACATTTTGATTAAATTTTGTATGTGACTTGTTTGATTCACTTTGTTTTGGGATCCATTTTAACTGTATTTGTCCACTTGACGTTGTGTTTGATTCAATGGCCTTTGACATTTGATTTTGAGTTTTGACTTTGTAATACTTTGGTTCTTGTTGGTTCCAAAGGGAATGTTTAGGACATTGGGAATGATGGTTTATGGTATGGATGGAAGGGGTGATGGCAACAATCTTATGACAAGGAATAGTCATGGACTCCATTTTGACATTTGTATCTAACAAAGTTGCACCCAGTGTTGAGGAGGAATCACTAACATCATTTGATTTTTTGACTGAAGAATAGCGAAGACCTTGATGTCTGTAATTTTCCTGAAGTTGTATTGGTTCTTGAATGCCTTGTTCATGTATGCCTAGTCCTTCACCTTGATAATGCATGCTCTGACAATTCTATTTGCAATGGGGTATGTATTGTTTTGAAAGCAAGATATTAACCCATCATGATGTATGTGGACACTGTTACTTGGAATATTTTCATCTACAAGAAAGTCTATTCTAATAAAGATAGATGACCCTAGTAGATAAAGTGTCTTAGCTTCATTGTCATTTTGGACATATTTCTGAATGATATCTTTGGTCTGATCTCATGACATGTCAGGTTCAGTTGATTCTATTGGTGCTTCCAATTCAATGTCAAAACCATCTTGATGGTCATTGTCAGATAGTCCCATGAAGTCAGTTATAGCTTGATCATTTGCAAAGATGTCCACAATAGAAGAGTCTTGTTCTAGAGGTAGATCATCTATGTGTCCCATGGAGGCAAATGTCTCATTTTGGAAAGTTTCGATAGTTAGAGTCTAAATTGGGTCATCAAGTGTTTGATCATGAATGGCATAAAAGTCAAGGAGTGGATCGTTTTGGACTTCTTGATCAATGGTAGTGTCTTGGTCAAAGATGGGGTTGTCGTAGATGATATAATTGGGATTGGAGTCTTTGTCAAGGGTAGTTGTATTTTGGATGTCATTATTGTCTTGAAAGACTTCTTATATGGACTGAAAGAGATGGTTATGGGATGGACTACCTTGTTCTTGACATGAGGGTGACATTATAAGGTCATTCTTTGGGCTTTCGTTTTGACATGTATCCTCAAGTTTAGACAACAGGATGTGCCTTTGAGTAATGATAGAATTTTCATGAATAGATGTGGCTTGTGAGGGGGTGACTTGAAAAGGATTAATGAATGAAGGACTAGGATAGGACGTGGGGACTTGGATTGGACTAGTATGTGAAGGACTGGGATAGGACATGGGGACTTGGATTGGACTAGTATGTGAAGGACAAGGATATGACATGGGGACTTGGAATGGACTAGTTGGTGATGACATAGGATATGACATGAAGGCTTGGACTAGATATGACATGGAGACTTGGACTGGATTAGTTGGTGACGACAGAGGATATGACATGGAGACTTGGACTGGAATGGTGTAAGGTTGACTAAAATGGGATGTGGAGACTTGGACCAGATCGATATGGTATGATGTGGGGACTTGACATGAGTTGGTAGATGGTTGATAGGGCATGTAGATTTGGAAAGGATTGATAGGTGAAGGATTAGCATATGATGTGGAGACTTGGAATGGACTAGTGGAAAGTTGGTTTCCCTTGTCAAGGTTAGGATAAGGGTAATAACTAGACATGTGTTGGAGATTAATGGTAGGATTTTCGTTAAGTGCTTCTTGATAGATGGATGGAGGACTTGGACTGATGGATTTTTCGTACAAAGGACATTGATTTTTGGTTTGGAGGAATTGTCTCTTAAAGTCTAATGCTTGTTGGTATTGACCTCTACGGTGTAACTGGTATTCAAATTTACTAGCAAGCCTATCAATAGTTTGTTGAAGGGAAGACAAGGTGGTGGGTTTCATGATGTTGTTTAAAAAGGATGTTAAATGCAAAGTGATAATGAGACCAAAATGAATGACGGACGACTAAAGTGCAAAATGCTAGATTTAAGGGAACTCTAAGGTGTAATCAATTTTGGCAAAATTATGGAAAGGTATACTTAACCATTCAAAGTTTGGTCAATGTCTCAATTTTGGATTGTCAAGGGACTTGTTTGAAGGACTAAATGACAAGATTCCAAGATGACAAAGTGAGGTTTCCCCACTAGACTTTTGAGTTGGAAGTGGCTCACAAAAGGACCAAGACTAAAAGAGGTGATTTTGTTTAAGTCCATTGAAAATTTAATTTTGAAGGAAAAGATTTGACAAAGAATGGCAAGGATTCTTATCTGAAAATCTGCAAAATGAGGACCTAAGTTTTTGGTTTATGACTGAAAATGCAAATGGTGAAGCCTAAGGATGAAGCTAAAATTTGCAAAGATGACCCTATGGTAAGATGTAAGCTAAAGTGTACAAGGAATGAGAGATTTGAGCAATTTTCTGATCTGGTTTTGACATAAGACTTCTAGAAGAAGATGTTTGACAACAGGCTAAAAATGTTTGGACTTGAAGTTTTGGTAAAAAAATTGATTTGTTTGAAGTTGATTGTTTGTTTCTAGATGTGTGAATGTTGTTTGTTTTGTTTCAGTATCCAGAAAACACTTGGAAAGCACGATATTTTCAATGTAACCAAACACAAATAAGACAAGTACAATCCTATGGTTAGGCCAAGACAATATTCGCTAGATTCAACATGGGTTTCCCCAACCACATATCCTTAGCGTGTGAATCCACAAGCTTGGTTGCATGGGCTCCCCCTTACAATGCACTCTCTTCTTAGGCCAACCAAGCTTCCAACCCCCATGAAAATCCCATGGAAGATTGATCACCTCTACTAAAGACTAAGAAGATGTGGATACCTTCATATCGACTGATGTTGCACTAGAAAATAGAAGTTTTTTTGCTACTACACAAAGGTTTTTAATTTGGGACCCCCGTTCGAGTGGTCATACATGGGGCACAAGATTAATCTTTGTTTAGGAGGCACTCCAGCCTAAAGAGGTTAAGCTCAATAGGGTTTTTAGGAGTACTACTTGGTTCGTATGACACATCCGCACTCGTAATCCTAGGATTTCCCTTAGGATTCACATTTATATACCGGTTGTGGGTAGCTTGGCTTTAGCTCCGTTTTTAGTTTGAGTCACCTTGGGGTGAGTACTTTTTCCCACCAAGGCAGGCCCAATTTCTAAAGGCAATAACCGTTTCTCTTACACCCAGGATCGCATGAATGTGCAAGGGAGAGGATACTTCGATTATTACATCAAGGTTACACAAAAACAAGGTGGGTTTGGTTTTTTGATCACCTAGTTTGTATAGGGTGAGAGCATAGTCACCTATCACCTTCAAGCAAAGTCAAACAGAATAGAAGACATGTTCATTTTAATGCACCAAATTAAGTGTTTTCTATTCTAAAAATCACAAGCACAATGATTGGAAGTGATAGTCTTGGACAATCGAACCTACAAAACCAAAAATTAGTAGTTTAAACAAATTGTCTTGGACCCTCGAAATGTAAATGTCACACGCTCCCAACAAAGATTAGTAACCAAAAATCTCTAATATAAAACATGCAATCTGTTAAAATCCTAAACTAAATTAAAAATTAAAAATCTAAACTAAATTAAAAAGTTAAAAATCTAAATTAAATTATAAATTATAAATCTAAACTAAATTAAAAAGTTAAAAATCTAAGTTAAAAAGCTCATCAGAAAATTGTAATTTCAGATACTTGTTTTTAACATAGCTGAATTAGATTTGATTATTTGAAGGTTTTATTAATCTGAAAAATAAAAAATCAAAGAAGAGAACCCTGCTAATTTTATGAGAGATTTCCAAAAATATAAAAGGGTTAGAAAAATTCCCTGTTTTGCACCCAAGAAACGTGGATTTGTAAAAACCATACAAAAAACAAAGATCAAATTTTTTCGCATTTTAATTGACCTCCAAATTAAATCTATAAAAAATAGACCCCCATTAGAAATTCAAGAGCTTTCCAAAAATGTAAAAAAATTTGAAAAATTCACCAATTTGCACCCAGAAAATCAATTTTATGAAAAAACATAAAATCACAATAACTCCTACACAAATGATGATAAACCCTAATTTTTTTATTATAGCCTCTTGAGATAGTGCACAAGATTGAGGGAAAATCTTGTCAAAAAATTCATAGTTGTGTAGAAGATATGAAGAAATTTGTAAAACCTAGGGTTTTGTCCAAAAAAATGGCAGATCTGCAACATAAGGTCAATAAAACCTACAAAAAACAAGCTAGATCAAAGGAGTCAGGTTCACCAATGTATCAATGAGTAAATCTCAGATAAGGTTAGATGATTAAATCAATAGTATAAAACCCAAAGAAACTATAAAGCACAATGAAAGCTAAATAAAATAAACGATTATACCAGATAATGTGCAAAGCCTTCATGATTCATGTCCATAGCACCTTCTAACTTGCTGCAAATGTGATTGTGATTGTTTCCCTCAAATTTGAGTGTGTGAGAAAATGAATATGACAATGTCCAATGCAAGTTTTGAAGGATTTGGAATGACAAATGCTATGCTATCGTGCAAATGATAACATTAAACTATACCAATATGACTATGCCTATGAAATGCCAATATGACTATGCCTAAGAATAAGTAATCAAATTAAATACACCAAGTGCAAAGTATGTGTGTGTAAACGAAGCATGTGTGTCCCGAGAATGTGAGCAAATTGGCATTTTATAGAAAATGCAATTTTGGATGGACGATCGAGATTAAAAGTTGACGAAAGCCTAAAATCAGAGATCAACATTGCATGCGACAATCCTTAATTGGGGTTAGGGAAAAAATCTGTAATGAGTGACCAAGATGCAATTTTAGAAAATCACATCAACGATTGAGAATAAATGTGACAATTAGCCAAAAAGATTAAGATTTCAAAAATCAAGAAGATAAAGATTACTTGATTTATAAGATTCAAAAAATCAAGAAGATAAAGGTTGAACTGAAAAAGAAGATTTGGAAAATCAATAATTTGCTCAATTACTTGATTTATGGAAGAATATTACCATTTTTGAATTAAATTAATTCAAAAATATGGATTTTGTGTAACAATAAATAAACAATTTTCAGACTAATTACTAAAAGAAGTGACAGTTAATAACGTGAGGCCATTTTAAATAACTAATTTTATTTAAAATGAGGGAAATGTTAAATGAGGCAATTAAATAATTAAACATAATTATTTAATTTAGATATTGTGACCAATAATTAAATAAATTAATAAATCTATTTAATTATGAGAATTAGTGGTATTTTAAATAAATAAATAAGATTCATTTATTTAATAATCAGGAGGACATAAAGATAATTAAATAAATTAAGAAATTTATTTAATTATGGGAAAATTTAGGCAATTAGTGACGTATTGAATAAATAAATAAAATTTATTTATTTAATAATCATGAAGAATAAAAGGACATGAATTAATTAAATAATTATGAATTATTTAATTAATAGTCGAATGTGGACCAAGGACATAATTAAATGTCATAATTATGCTAGGACGAAAGTGGTAAAAATAGAGCTTGCAGGCCTAGGTCATTTTTATGTGTCTATAGTGAGCTTATCATCTTTGGTTTGATAGTCATCATTGACCTAATTTTTAATTAGTTGTGAATCTCCATATACCTTTAATTCCTAGATTTTCCATTGTACCACAATTCTCAACCCTGTTATAAGAGCTTCATACTCGAAAATTTTTTTGGTGCATGGAAAAGATAGCTAATATGATTTGGGAATACAACCACCTTGTGGGATGATGAAGAGAAAGACTAATCTAGATCCGTGTAATGTATGTGATCCATCAAAGTATATCTTCCATTGATCCACTATGTTGAGGAAAAATATTGACTCATCAAGAAAGTCGAACACCAATGGAAAAGATAGCTATAGTTAAATTTGATTTGGGAATACAATTTAACCACCTTGTGGGATTTGAGGACTTAGAGAAGAGCAAAATGACTAATTCTAGATCAAACATGTAATCAAAAGTTATAGTTGTGATACCATCAAATTTGTATATCTTAAACTCATGTTGTTTTGGCTCCAAATCTCACTAATGGGTAACTTTTTGACAAGGAAAAATTCTGTATTGTAACTTGCATGTGTTGTCAAGAGAAGTCGATTATTCTCACCAATGGATTCTTTGCATAGATGGGTGCCTCTTCCAGTTGATTTATGATGACCTGCCCCTTGATAGCCTTCCACTCTACATACTCTATATCAAACTCTATTAGGATCATCACCCACTTAGCCATTCATCCCATGAGAGTTTCCTTGGATATTAATAAATAATTCAATGGATCAATCTTAGCAATGAGCTTTATTTGGTGCAAAAGCATGTAGTGTCTATTTTTTTGTGAAGTGAAGACTACTACTAGGAAAGCTTGTTTGATGGGTAAATAATTCATCTCGTATCCAACCAAAGTCTTGTTGATATAGTAAATTTCTCTCTCCTTGTTGATGGTCAAAATAACAAAACATTAAAAAAAATATTTCTACTCTATTACTCTTGAAAAAGATAAACGATCTAAAACCACCTATCTTCCAAGGTCTCTTTAGTTGGTTCTCAATTATGATGTCACCATTCATCGGTTCATGCAACTATAATTTTCAAGGGGCCTTTTTTGGTAAATAGGTACAAACTAGACAGTACAAAGTAATTTAACATAGGAATTTTAAATAAACAAAATTTTGGTATGTGGCGACTAATCATGATATATTGTACACTCTTCATGCATCCTCACCGGGGTTTGGGGCTAGGTCGGGCCTCGAGCGGGGGTTCGAGGGTGGCAGCCCTCAAGAAAAAAAAAATCCCATTTTTTCACGTCATCACTGAAAAAAGAAAAATCACCAAAAAAAGAAAAAAAAAACCAACTTTGTAGAACCCTAATTTTGGAATCTTCTAAAAATCTTGTTATAAGCATTTGGGATGGCATTTGCAGTAGGGAATTATTAATGAGATTGTAATATGTTTTATACTGGATAATAAAATCATTGGATGGTTGTGGTTTTGTGGATGTAGCCCGGATTGGGTGAACCACATTAAATTCGTTGTCTTGTCTTGTTTCTGCTATAATTTTTTGTGTGTTTTATTGATCAAATCTATAATTAATTGTTAGATATCTACCTTCTAACCCTAACAAGTGGTATCAAAGTGGGTTGTGTTTGATTATCATCTTCAAGAAGGTCTCATGATTGAGTAGGAGTCTCATGGCTAAGTGGGAGCAATGGCGGATGAGGGTAAATTAAAGGTAGATAAATTCAATGGGCAGAATATCAGTTATGGAAAATGCAGATGGAGTATTATCTCTATCAAAAGGATTTATGGAGGCCATTGGAAGGAATAGCCAAGAAAACGGCAACAATGAGTGATGAGGATTGGAATCGTCTAGACAAAAAGGCACTGGGAGCCATTTGCTTATGCCTGGCACAATTGGTGGCATTCAATATTACAACAACAAAGACAACTCAAGATTTGATGGAAACCCTAGTGAAGTTATATGAAAATCTTTCTGCTTCGAATAAGGTATTTCTTGTGAAGTGTTTATTTAACATGAAAATGGTAGGTGGGTTAGTTGCTAATCATTTAAATGAGTTTAATACGGTTACCAATCAGTTAACTTCTATAAATGTAAACTTTGATAAAGAAGTTAGGGCTCTTTTGATTTTTTGTTCTTTGTCTAAAATTTGGAATAGCTTGGTAATGGTTGTTAGCAATTCTATTTCTGATTCAAATACATTGAAATTTGATGATTTTGTTGGTGTTATTTTGAGCGAGGAAATTCGTAGGAAAATATTAGGTGGAACATCCACATCATGTAGTGTTTTGAATACAGAAAGTAGGGGAAAAACAAATGAGAGAGGAAACAATTCTTGAAGACATGGGAAGTCACGAGAAAAATAAAAGGAAAAAAGGTCCCAATCTAGAGACAAGAGGGATTGTTGGTACTGTGGTAAGTTGGGTCATTTAAAGAAAGATTGTTGGTCTCAAAAAAATAAAAGAGATAAAAAGGAAGGAAATAAAGAGGAAAATGTGGTAAGTAATAAATCTAATGACAATGCTTTGATTCCTTCCATTGATAATTTTGATGATTCTTGGGTGTTAGATTCAAGGGCTTCATTTCATGCTATGCCCCATAGAAGTTATTTTCTTGATTATATCCAAGGGGATTTTGGGCTGGTATATTTGGGAGATAACAAACCCTGTCAAATTTTTGGAAAGGGAAGAATCAAGATTAAGTTGCAGAATAGGAATCATTGGCTACTACATGAGGTAAGGCACATTCCAAAGTTTTAAAAAAAAAAAATTTAGCAGGGCAACTAGATGATGAAGGTTGTGTTGTTACATTTAGTGATAAAAATTGGAACGTTACAAAAGGTTCCTTAATAGTAGAAAAAGGTGTGAAATTAGGCACCTTATATCTTTGTATAGGTCATACTATTCCTTCAACTTTAGATATTGCAGATAAAAATCAATGTTTAGGAACAATTGTTGCAATTTAGTAGGCAGAAAATTAGATAGTTTCTATGGATTCTAAATCAGCACTATGGCATAATAGACTTGGGAATATGAGTGCAAAAGGTATGAAAGTACTTCATTCAAAGAATGTTTTACAAGGTCTAAAATGTGTTAATATGGATTTATATGAAATTTGTGTGTATGGCAAACAAAAGAGAGTTAGTTTTCTCAAGGATGGGAAGAAAAAGAAAGATGAGAAATTGGAACTTGTGCATATGGATGTATGGGGACCAGCTCAAGTATCTTCTCTCGGTGGATCCCAATATTATGTCACTTTTATTGATGATGCAACAAGGAATGTATGGATTTATTTCCTTAGGAAAAAATCTGATGTATTTGAAACTTTTAAGAAATGGAGAAGCTTGGTTGAGAATGAGATAGGTAAAAATTTTAAATGTCTCAGATCTGATAATGGTGGTGACTATTACAACAAAGAGTTTGAATATTATTGTTCCTCTAATGGTATTCATAGGTCGAAAATGGTTCCAAGGACTCCACAAGAAAATGGAATGGTTGAGTGCATGAACAAAATAATAATGGAGCATGCATGGACTATGAGATTGCATACTAGGCTGCCTTTAAACATGTGGGAAAAGGTTGTAAACACTTCTATTTATTTAATCAATAGAGGTCCCTCTAATACTTTAGGTTGTGGTATTCCAGAGGAAGCATGGATAGGTAAGAAGGTGAGTTATTCTTTTCTCATGGCCTTCGGTTGTGAAGCATTTGCACATCTAGATTCTAAAAATAGAACCAAGCTTGATGCAAAATTAAAGAAATGTATATTTGTTGGATATGGCATTGATGAATTTGGTTACAAGATTTGGGATTTTGAAAATCAAAAAATTATGAGAAGCAGGGATGTCATATTCAATGAGAAAGTGTTGTACAAAGATCAGTTGCAGTAGCATGAGAAGAAAGAAAATGATTATGTAGTGTTGGATGATACAGCAAACAACGATGTTCCAATGGTTCCTCATGCTCTGCAATAACAACAACAATAAATACCACAAACTCCAATGAATGTTAGATGATCTCCAAGGATAAGTAGACCTACAGAAATACTTTTGCCCTCTTTGTATTTTATTTTATTAATTGATGCTAGTGAACCAGAATGTTATGATGAAGCTATGCAAGTGGATGCCAAGGTTTAGTGGGAGCATGGAATGGAAGAAGAAATGGATTCCTTGTTGAAAAATCAAACTTGGGAATTATGCAAGTTGTCTGCAAGTAAAAAGGTTTTACCAAATAAATGGGTTTATAGGTGGAAAGAGGAGGATGGAGGTAAGAAAATTTAAAGATAGGTTAGTTGTAAAGGGATTTGCATAGAAAAAGGGAATTGATTTTGATGATATTTTTTCTCTGGTTGTTAAAATAACTTCTATACACACTATTTTAAGTATTGTGGCTACTAAATATTTGCATTTAGAACAACTTGATGTTATAATAGCCTTTCTCCATGGTGATTTGGAAGAGGAAATATACATGGAACAACCACAAGGATTTGAGGTCAAAGGTCATAGAAATTGGTGTGCAAATTGAAGAAAATTTTATATGGCTTGAAGCAAGCACCTCGGCAATGGTATATTAAATTTGATATCTTTATGGCTAAGCATGGCTACATTCAATATAATTCAGACTATTGTGTTTATTTTAAGAGGTTGGATGATGATAGCTACATAGTTTTATGTTTATATGTTGATGATATGCTTGTAGCAGGGTCTAACATGGATCACATAAAGCAGTTAAAATAGTAGTTAGAAAATTCATTTGCTATGAAGGATTTGGGGGTAGCAAAACAAATCCTTGGTATGAAGATTACAAGAGATAGGAAAAATAGAAAATTGTTTTTATCTCAAGCTGATTATGTTGAAAAGGTGTTGCAAATATTTCATATGGAGAATGAAAAAAATTTCAGTACACCTTTTCCTAGTCATGTCAAATTGACTAAGGATATGTGTCCATAGGCACAAGAGGAGGAAGAAAAAATTTCCAAGGTACCATATGCTTCAGTTGTAGGCAGTTTAATGTATGTCATGGTATGCACGAGACCGAATATTGCACATATTGTAGGAATTGTTAGTAGGTATATGATTCATCCTGGAGATGAGCATTGGAATGTGGTAAAATGGATTCTCAGGTATTTGAGAGGTACATCCCATAAATTTTTATGTTTTGGGGGCTCTAATATTGATTTAAAAGGCTATGTAGACTCAAATTTGGTAGGGGATGTAGATACTAGGCAGAGTACCATAGGTTATGTATTTATAGTTTGTAGGACAACAATGAGTTGGATTTCTCAGTTGTTAAAGGTGATTTCTTTATCAACCACAAAGGCAGAGTATGCTGGTACAACAAAGGAAACAAAGGAGATGATATCGCTACAAATTTTCATGGAAGAGTTGGGAAAACAACATGCTAAAAATTACTTGTTTATGGATAGCCATAGTGATATACATCTTGCAAATAATTCTACCTTGCATTCTAAAACCAAACACATATAGTTCAGATATCATTTCATTCGGTCAGTGTTGGAGGATGGACAGGTCAAGCTAGAAAAGATACATATAGATGTCAATCTAGTAGATATGTTTACAAAGGTGGTGCCAAGGGAGAAGTTGAGATCCTCTTCAGCTTCAGTTGGTCTTCATGGTTAAAATTATAACAAACCAGCAGGTTCCAAGGTGCTTATTTCCAATGGGAGTTGTAAGTGCAGCGTATCATCCAGGATCAGTCTCCAAGTGGGAGATTGTTTGGTGTAGAGCCTGATCAATCTCCAAGTGGGAGATTGTTGGTATGGGTGACTGATCATGCTATAATATACACTCTTCATGTATCCTCATTAGGGTCTAAGGTCAAGTGGGGGTTCAGGGGTGGCAGCCCCTGAGAAAAAAAAAACCCTATTTTTTCGCATCGTCACCGAAAAAGGAAAATTCACCAAAAAAGAAAAAAAATTGACTTTGTAGAACCCTAATTTTGGAAGCTTCTAAAAAGCATGTTATAAGTGGTTGGGATGGGGGTTGTAGCAGGGCATTATTAGCGAGATTGTAATATGTTTTACACTGGATAATAAAATCATTGGATGGCTACAGTTTTGTGGATGTAGCCCAGATTGGGTGAACCACGTTAAATCTCTGTGTTGTCTTGTTTCTACTATACTTTGTTGTGTTTTATTTCTCTATTTTATTGATCAAATCTACATTTAATTGTTAGATATATGCCTTCTAACCCTAAAAAAAAATATTGATCAAGGCTTAGAACAAAAAAATGTGAATACAAATTACTTTCAATTCAAACATGCAATTCCTATAATGAGAATTTTCCAATTAACTAAAACTATAGAATGACACAATTCATGAAACAATTCATACCATCACATCCATTCACAGTGTAGATTTAAAACATGTAACCATTCATCATCACTTTTTTAGAATCAATTTTCAATCACAAAATATCACGAGCTCATCGCCAAGATTAACAGATCAATAAACAGTAAGAAACAACATTCACAAATAGCACAATAGATAGTTTTAAATTCATAATCTTCTATTGATTTTCATCAATTAAGAGACATTTATGCACAGTAAAATTCACTAGCATATGGCAAACCATTGTCTCTCAGCCTTACCGTTAAACTAACAAACTTCTAAAAATAAACTATTTGCATTAAATCTTGTAAAATTGTTCAAGTGTCTTGCATTAAAGTTGTTAAAAAAAATAAAATGTATCTAGTCTTTAGGTATCCAATCTAACTTCAATCAGTCAACCTTTACAATGAGGAGAAAATTTTAACTTATAGAAAGAATTAACATCAATCGCTCCTATCAAAAATCATGATCCACAAATTTGGGGCCCAAATCCACAATTATAGGGGTGCCCCCAGTTAAGTCTGAGTCCTTTCTTTGTTGAAATTGTTGAAGCTGGGAAGTGTTAGAGTAATAGGTTAATTACTTAATTAATTTAATCATATTGATTAATTAATTAATTTTACTTTATTTTCACTTAATCTAAACTTAGGCCCTTTAATAAATACTTTATTAAATCCTAGGGTTCACTTTAGGGTTTTGATCTCCTTTCTTAAGGACTGATCTCTTTGTAATTATTCAATTCTTATTATTGCATATTTTTGTTTTAGGGTTGTAAAGAACCATTATTGTGCCTCTTGATCTCCTTTATGTGATAGGGTAGTTGCTTGTAGGTGTTCATTGGGATCTATGAGGTTGGTTTATCAACTTCAATAGGAAGCATGTCTTATGCCAATTTAGTCAAAAATTGACTAGGAGTTCTAGCTTTGTCTTTTGCTGATCATCATGCCCAATCTCTGGCCCATCAAAACTAATCTAGAGTTGTTCGTCTCTCTCAAAAATGATCTGGAGATGTTTTCCATAGGGTGACTAGAACTGGTTGACATTTTTTACTTCATCCCTTTTCAAAAAATGGAATATTCCCTTTGCGACTTAGCCACTTTTAGCTGTTTTGGATACCTTTTGTTTAAAATAATCACCCATATTATTAAAAATATGTTGTATAGTTTCCCTTTAGGTGCATCCACCCATTCCACCTAAACATCACTCTTTCGTACTCTTTGGTGGTGGCTATATACATATCTTGTAGCTCGACAACATCTGGGAAGCATCTCGTACATAAAACCTAATGTCCATAAGCTTATCTAGAAGACTTTTGTCATCATCATCTCCTTTCTTAATCATCTCCTCCAATCTATTACTCCACTCATCTTTCATTTCCTGCAAAGAAATTAAACCAGCATTTGGCAAAGCCTCTTTACCAATTAGTTCAGCAATAATCCCCTTTATGACCTTTCTTTCATCAAACAAATATTGTTGAGCCTATTGCAATATTCATCTATGTTCCATGAGGACTTTTTTTTTGAAGATTAGTATATTCATACATTTTTCAAGATAGCCAAAATCTTGATCTTCTAGCATGGCATATTCAATGACATCTACCTTGGACACCCTTTTCAATATTCTCAACTTCTTCATATCCCCAACATATTTATCCTCTTCAAATCCCAACAACTTAATAAATTCTCCCAAGGACTTGATTAGATCATGTAACTCTTTATAACCTTTTGAAGCAGCAGTGAAAAGTTATTCTATATCCTTCTTAAGAAGGCCAATCTATTTCTCCATCATTTGTGATTTTTTTTTCATTTTAGTTAGCTCATCCACCTCTTTGTAGCTCATTAAAACACCTAAATTTTTGATGGTGTTGGCTGCTCAAGAGTGGATGCAATCAACCCTTTTACAAAACCTTTTATCTACCCTACCTAAGACTTAAGCTCATCCTTAGCTTGATTTTCCTTGATCAATCATGACTTGGTAGTGGTGGCCATGATATCAATAAGATTTATTTGTTGATTTCTTGTATGCTTACCCAAATTGGTAGTGCTTACTTGATAATCTATAGCTTGTAGCTCCCTATCATCCTTATCAAACACTAGGGTAGAAATTTCTGCTACCAAGTCTCCATCATCAGTGAGCCTTGTATCGTGAATAGCACGAGGATTCTTCTGAGGCTTTACATTATCTATTTCCTTTACCATTTCATCCCACGTCACCGGCTGAGCTTGAACTTGTTGTCTCTTCTCCAAATTTAACTTAATCCAAGTGGGAGCAGTTGATAGAGTTATTACCTGTTGAGTATTGGGAGGTGTAGAAGAAACTACCTCCACAGTTTGCTCAAAAGAATCCTTTTGTTGCTCCTCTTGTTCTTTCTACAAACTCTCCTATTCCATTTTCTCATTTTGATCTCTAATATCTTTTATCTTTTTCATATCTTCTTCCTTTTGTGGAGCCTCCTCTTCATCTCCACTTCTTCTTCAGCTCTCTCAAGATATTCTTCCCATTCAACCTTTTCTTCCTGAAGCGGAGTTCATTTGGAGTCTGAGGGCATAGGTGAATTTATCGCATCAATCATAGGAGGCCTCTCTTCTTCAAAAAAATTTCTGGTAGTTAATGGTGTAGTAGGAGGAGTATCCTCAATTTGCGAAGGCAACATAGAAGGACCTTCTTTAATAGTTTGTTCTCCAGGGTATAGAATAGTTATAGGTGTAGCTCCAAGACCTGAAATGACCCTTGCAACAGTATCTTGATAAGTAACTTTAGCTTTTTCCAAAGCTTCAGTAACCTGCTTCATTGAAATATCTTCCTCCATTGGGTTCACTGCTAGAATTCTTCTTCCTCAAAGCCTTAACCCTTGGTTGCTTTAAACAGAGATTGAGCCATTTCAGGCTTCTATCAAATCCTTGGTGGCCACCTTATCCATTTCTTATCGGGGATCAAGAGTGATCCCATCATTAGTAGTGCCTTTGGGTATATCCCCTTTAACCTTGAAGTCCTTCATTTTGGGAATAGTCAATCTTTCATATCCCCTTTTCCTTACTTCAAGCTGATCTTCCAGGTTGGACCAAAATTCTTCAAGAAGTGACCGATGATGGGGAAATTATGAAGCATATATACCATACATTTTCTTCTTAGGATCAAAATATTTCCTGGAAGTATGATGTTTGAACTTCATGGACTGAAACTCCTTTGTAGCTATCTTAGCTACTACCAAAGAGGAACAAGAATAAAATCCCAATTGCGTTGGGAATGAGTGGTATTCAACCATTTGTTGTATAGAGAACTTAGCATTTACCTCGGCTACTTGACGAACAAACTCTATCAAGACCCATCTATCACAACAGCACCTTGGTAACTTGAAAGGATTCTTTTTAAACCCAAACAATCTGAAATATGTGGAACTAGGTTATTGTATAAACCAATATCCCCACTCTTTAATAAACTCCATTGCCTCCCGAGACAATCTGAAACCAACATCACCTATGAGCTAATTAATGATAACATATAAAAATGAATCATTAACTCTTTTCTAGTGTCTTTTTGTTGTATTCAACTCCAACTGGCCATAATGCTTCCATACTTTCTTCTAATCTGTACCATCATCCATTGATCCTACAGTAATTAATCTCAAAAACTGTCCCATTCTTGTAGCATAATAGATTACATATGAAGACATGTAGAATGTCTTGGTTTCTGTTACTTTCAATAATTGATCATGGATGTTGTCTAAAATTATCTATCCCCAATCCAAGTATTTTGATTCTTCCAAAATCAGTTGAATAAATGGAAACATCCAATTCTCAAAGGTACGAGAGTCTTCCTTTCTGAAAACTCTAGCTATCAATGTGATCATATCACCAATGTATTCCAAGAAATCAAACCTCTTGGGTTTAGGTGGCATCTTCTTTACTAATCTCTTCTCTATCTTAAGCCATCTCTTTTTAATGACCTTTTTGTTTCCTTCCTCATCCACTACCCAATGTTTAAGTATAAGAGCTTTAGACATAATCTTGGGGTTAGCATGAGGAGGAGGATCAAAAACTAGTCTAATCATTGTTGAGGTTAAATCAATAATCAAATTACCTTATGAATCAATACACTACCTATAAGTTGGATTATAAGTTTTTGCAGCAATTAAAATGAACTCAAGACATTACACAACAATAGGGAAAGTAGCAACATGTGCCAGTCCAGAAGCAACAATCCTCTTTTCCCTTGGGGAAGCATCTTCTGAAAAAGTATCCTCACAAAACTAGTTCAAATGAATATGTCCTACAAGCATGTCAGTAATCTTCATGACCTTAGAACCAAACTTAGAGGGTATTGGGGTCCCCTGAAACTCATACTTCATTGTAATAGGAACCTATTCCGATTTTATCTTTTTATCTCTTACTCCTTTTGATGTTCCTTCACCGAGCACTTCTTCCTCTGAATCAGACATTTGCTAATCACCTGCAATATTGATAGTTATTAGACAAAGAGGATACATGTGAAAATCATATTAGCATAAGCATTCATATTAAATCTCCATTCATTCAAGATAAATTCCCATTTTACAAGTTAATTCAGTATTTTTCAAGTTTCAGGGTTGGGACAAGACCAAGAACCTGGCCATTTTAAGCACAATACTAAACTATATCAAAAGTCGAGATCAAGGAAAACCTTGAACCTAAACTTAATATAACACCCTTCAATTCTATCAGACATCGAAATTGAGTTTTGGTTTAGCACTTACACCTATAGTGCTGAACAGGTTTTAGTTTCATTATGTGGTCAACTCCTGCAATGTGTTTGGAAATCAGGATCAAGCCTTCACTAAGAAATGATACTTAACAAATGGAGTCGATAAAGGGTTCCCTCTGAGTTCTGATCTTGATTGTTGTACCCCAAAATTAAAAAAAAATTATTACACTTATACATTTTGAAGAAATGAGTAAAAGTCTTGTCAAAATTGTCAAAAAGGTCAAAGTTGGGGTTTGCATGTCTTGCATGAGGGGTTAAAATGTGAAATTCCCAAAATATGACAATTTGGGTCTGCTCAGAGCGACCTAATCTACAAAACCCAGATCTCAGTTTTTCATCCCTACTTTTTAGGAAAATTGCTATTTTTAGAAATTTTCTAAAAATAGTAACTTTTTATGGGTTTCTTTCAAAACAGATACTGGCAAAGTTTTCTAAAAATAGAAAGTTTGTCCACCGAGGTTCAAACTGATTTTGATTGGCTCAAAATACTTCCTCATCAGGCCGGTGCGGTCAGAATTTCAAAAAGATCAGTTTTTCCCTAGTGGGTCTATTATGCTTTTTCAGAAGCATTTCAGGAGCTCTGAAGTCATCAATGGAGGTCAGTCAGCTGCCAAGGATCAGATTCAACACTCAAGCACTGAACAGAAGGTGAGTTGATGAACAAGCATTTTGAATGAAGAAGGAAGGTGAAATCTGCTTAAAATTGACTAAAACTGCTTGACATGGGTGCCCCAAGAGGAAATAGGTGCCCATCTTTTTAGGGCATCAAACGATGAAATTAGGGTTCGAGCTTCCAAGAAAAGTTGTTCAAAATTATCCCAGCTCCGCAGTGAATATGACAATGTAGTCATAAGATCATCGAGTCGTCCAGGATTTGAGGTCAAACAGAGGGTTTTCAACCAGAAGATGAAGTGAAAATCATGAAAGTAACGAAAAAATTTCTAAGTCTGGAAGTTTTTAGCACCCCCAACCAAGAAGGGTGCCCAAGCTTTTGAAGGCCCAAATTCAACTTTTTGATGAAGTTTCTCCTACAGAACCCCATCCAAAATCTTCTCAGCTTTGCGACAAGCTCAACCATCAGCCAATCCGAGCTCTGGGTCACCAGATCAAGCAGGATCATCTGTAGAAGAGAAAAGATGAAGAAATGTTGAAAATGGCTAAGTCTGGTCAAGTTGGGCGCCCCTGGAGAGAAAGGGCGCCCAAACTTTTGAAGTCAAAAATGATGGAATTTTCCAATACACTGCCTAAGATCACCTTGTTGGTTTCAACCAAGCTATCCAATGAACCTGTCAGCCAGTCGATCTGATCAACATAGCTCCCAGAGTCAAGATTTCATTAGAAGATGAAAGGGAAATGAAGAAATTGAAAATCATGAAAAAATGGCTAACACTGTGAAAGTTCAGAGCCCCTGGAGGAAATAGGCTCCCATGAATTTGAAGGTCTGAACGAAGTTTTTCGCCAGAGACGCCTCCAGAACAATCTTCTCATAATCAGTCAGGCTACGCAATGAATCATCCATCTCGTTCATCAGATCAATCTAGAAGTCGAAGATCAAGGTCAAAGTAGGGGGTCAAATTTGTGAAAAAGTTGAAAAACTCAAAAAATGGCTAACTCTGAAGCAAATGGGCATCCCTAGCCAAGAAGGGCACCCAAATTTCCATGCCTTAGTGAAATTTGCAAGAGAATGAGGATGTCCAAGTTCATTGAACAAGCTGATTTTAGGGTTTTGAAGGATTGAAAGAAAAAGAAAGAAGATTTTCTCATCCTCAAACTTATTTAAGGCATTCTTGTCCTTCATTCTTCACAATTTCTTGCAGGTGGCGAAGAGGAGCAGCAAACAAAGTTTTTCTTTTCAAGATTTGAGAGCCATAGCTTGTTGATTTTTCAAAAGTTCATCAATTTTAGATCAGCAACATAAGACCTTTCTTTTTTAATACTTTTTTCATCCAGAACATCGAATTCTTGAAGAAGAAGGTCAAGGGTTTCAATTTTCAGCCATCTGGGTTTCTTCATCTCATTCTTCTTAAGAATTTTTGAGGAAATTTATCAAGTTGTAGCAGCTAGTTTTTCCTTGCATGTCAGTGAAATCTTCAGAGTTTGCAAATTTTGATCATTTGGGTCCTCTCAAAACAGTCTTTTGAAGAAAACCCATATCATAACTTTTTCAAGAAAATTTCAAATTCTAGGGTTGGCTGCTTTTTCGATCAGCCATCAGTGTTTTTCAAATCTGATCAACTGGGTCCATTTCTAATTGTATTCTGAACAAAACCCAGGTGCCAGCTTTTCTGGTGGAAAATTGAAGAAATTAGGGTTTGCTGCTTTTTCAATCTAAATTCAAAATTTTCAAAAATGGACGATTTGGGTTGTATTGCAATGAAATTTTGAGCAAAACCCATATCTCAAAAAAAATTCCAAAAATTTGTTCATTTGAGGCCAAAAAACTAGCATTCTAAAAATAGAAAGTTGCTCAAAACTTGTCTGAACATAGGCGAGTTTATAGTCATTCTTCAAGGCTTTCAATATGGAGTACACTCCCCTCGAGTTTAAGACCAAATCAACACTATATCAAAACTTCATCATCTCAACTGAAGAACACGAGGAGGTGTGATATGAGAAAAAGGAAAGGTATCATAAAAGAGTTGTGCAATACTCTTTTGTTGGAAATCAAGAGAAGTGTCAGAAACATAAAGTTGCAAAGCCGCCAAGTTATCAATTAGTGAGTCATCTTTTTAGGCAGCAATGTTTTTCAAGAACAAAACTCATAAAGCAGCCAAAGAAGTGAAGGATTCTCTAAGTTTGATCACAGAAGGCGAGGAGATCTTGGAGAATCAGAATATTGCCTTAGATAGTATCAATGCACCTGACTGGGACACAGTTTCCTGCTTTTTAGTGGATGTGACCGAGATTTAAAGCAGCTTTCTTCTAGAAGCTTTCTTTCCACTTTCTTTCTATTCTTGGAGCAATTCTTATCCATTCTTTGAAGAAGAGAAAGAAGATAAATGTAATAGTTAGCATTTCCTGCTTTTCCTACTTTCTTAGGTGTTAGATGTTATCTTCTTTCTAGATTTATAAATAAATCTTCTTGTTGAGCAAGCCCTAGATTGTGAAAGCAAGGAGATTTTAGGGTTCCCTACTCCTCTTCTTGCCTATAAATAAGAGCCTTTTCTCATTAGTTTTTTAACCATGCTAATGATAACAAAACATTGAGCCTAAGTGTCTTTTATTGTTATTCAGTGTTGTTCAATTGTGTTTATGATAGTGAATTGTTGAGTCTCTTTTAGCCAACAAGTAGTTGTTGTAATCGTTGTTCCTTGTGTAAGAACAAGTTTGCAAGCCTCTTTAGCTGCAAGTTCTTGTTTCGTGCATGTGTTTAGTGTAATCTTTGTTCTAGAAGTTTGAGAAATAAAATCATGAGCCTCCTTTGCCTTGGTATAACGTCTCAGATTTTTGTTTATTGTGTTATGCTTTTGTGATCTTAATTTCAGCCTACATTGAAGTGTGTAGATGTATGTTGAGAAAGATTTCTCTTAAGCCTTTTTCAGAGAATCAACCTTGTTCATTTCTAAATTATCTTGTTCTACGTATTACTTGAGAAGTTAGAAACATCTTCAACTTAAGTTAGTTGTAGTTGAAGTTCTTAATCAGAAAATCTCAGCTGCGGCGTTTGTGTTTTATAAACCTTGTGCTCTAGCTGAAACAAAAAGATAGGCGAATTAGTTTTAATTTACTTTCTTTCATACCATCAGCAAAAGGGAGCTTCCCCTCCTAATTTGAAGAGCAGTTTATCTGTGCATAGCTGTCTGTTTCAAATACGCATTCTAGATGTGCGAATTTAAACACCAACATTGATGATGCATCAAAATTTGGAACCAGGAAATGATTTGGAACCAGACCCAATGGAGTGAACAAGTGTGAGTAACGTCTCGAGTTCTAATCTTGACCATAGTTTGAGAGTAAGAATCGGGACATGGTTTGGAATCAGACCTTTGGAAAACAAGTAGGGATAATTCAACCCCGAGTTTTGATCCTGACATTGTGTCAAAAGTTGGAATTAGGTTGGCACTAAATGGTGGAACCTAAAGACATGTCAAGGGTTTGGTGCCCGTTCGAAATCCGATCTCGATGGATATGTGGGGATCAAATTCGAGACACTGGTTGATACATTTTCAAAGCCTTCAAACATTTTGAAGTCACAACCCGAACTCTAATCCCAATGAAACATTAGAGGTTAGGATTGGGACAGGGTTGAACTAGACCTTTATGATGATTTAAGCATATAGTGTAGTTCTAAATCCCGATTCTAACAGTTGCGGGAATTAGGATCAAGGAAATCAGTAAATATAAAGGCATCCAAATAAATATAACATAATCTCTAAACATGACTTTGGGATTGGACTATGATTTGTAATGGTCTAGATTGTAAAATTTATCAAATTTAATGCAAACCCAACCAAGTAATACAGAAACCCTAAGTAAACTAGTTCACTGTGGGAACAAAAAACCTCACAAACAATAAACAAAACAAAATATGAGAAAAAAAACAAAATGCAAAAAACCCAAAACAAAACAAGGAAAAATAAACCAAAGGGTTCAAGAACAACAAAAAAACGCACTGACGGGTGCCAAGAAAAATAGAAAACAAACTAGAAAGAACAAGCAAGAAACGTGAAACGTGAAACAATAGACAAAACAAACATAGGAAAACCAAAAGCGAAGGGAAAACATAGGACAAGACACCTACCTTCAAATTCAACTAAAAATCTAACATGGTGAGAAATCTAAGTACTACCTCAAACCTAACTCTTGGCATCGCTCTAGTTCGCTCCGTTCAAGTCTACAAGCCAAAATGAATGAAAATCGAGGAGCGATGGGAATAAAAACCCACTCACATGTGTGAACAAGTGTCCATAAATGTGGTTTGGTCGAGCCTCAAGATCGGGGAGAAATTCATAAATGTGCCATCAACCCACTCACATGTGTGAACAAGTGTCCATAAATGTGGTTTGGTCGAGCCTCAAGATCGGGGAGAAATTCATAAATGTGCCATCATAAGTGTAGACACCCAAATTTGATCACTCCCATATGATCAAATTTACCTCTTTTCTGTCAATATTAATTTATTTAATTAATATTACACTTCCCACATAGGACTCTTAAAGTATTTAATTTAATAATTAAACACTTTATCTGGTGCCTTTATCTTCTCTAAATTAAATAAATACACCAATTTATTTAATTTAGTCATCCTAATCTTTTGAATTAAAATCAATTTAAAATTCTTCTTTTCTCCTTCCTTGTCACATTCTCCATAATCCGTCACTAATTTGAATTAATTTAATTAATTCATATTTAGGGTGTGCATCCTCTTAATCAAGGATTAATGTCACAACTCCTACATTTTCCACTTGTCTCTAATCTTCCATTAATTATCATAATCAAGTATTTGCACAACTTTAATCAAATTCATTAACCACTTTTAGCACCACTTTTTAGTCAATCTTTCCAATTTTCCTTTTTGGGCATTGACCCTCTTTCCCATAAGAATTTTTAATTCTCATTTATTTATCCTATGTCTCTCTCCTCCCCATATGAATTTTTAATTCACATTTTGTCTTTCCAAGGCTTCTAGAATGCTTGACATGTCACCTCATGCACATGTGACCAATTCCCACCTTTTTGGAAGACCTCTCTTATCCATTAGATTCTCCTATGAATGTGAATTTTTAATACACATTTATTTCTCCAACCCCTTTCCCTTTTCCCATGGAGATTTTTGAGAAATTCCAAAATTCTTCAAGTGTCATTTTAACTCCCACTTGGGGATAAGAATTTCCTTTTTAAAGAAATCTTCTCACTCCCCAAGGTACTTAGAAGGTACTTGTCCTTCCTCCACCTCATGTACCTTTTGGCCACCTCACTTACACCTCATCTCCTCTTAGCCACTTCACCATCCACATGTCAAGATTAGAGGGCTTGTGAGTTCTCAACCCACCATAGCCCTTCATCTTGACCTTGTTGGATGAATCTCAACCATTGAATTCTCTAGAGAATTCAAACTCTTCTATAAATACCCCCTCCTCTAAGGCATTTTCAACACTTTCATTTTGAGCAACCTTATGCTGCCAATTTGCATTCTCAAGCATTTGCTATCATTTAGCCATCCATTTAGTCATTTTTCATTATCAATCTTGCATCTAGTAACATCAAAAGCCATCTAAGGAGCATACAAATTCATCTAAATCAAGGGCCAACCAAGGAGTCTTCAACAGCAAGGAAGGTATAATTGATTTGCATTTTATTTCATCTATTTTCCTTGTTTTATCACTCTTTAGGCTAACCATTGAAGTGTTCTTAGTGTTTTATCATTCGCATTTTAAGATATTTTGCACATTAAAATAGGATAAAATTACAAGGTACATAATAAGAATGAAGGTAAGTGAGAGTCAGGATTGGGATAGGACACAACACCGAACTTTCAATGAGTGCAAAGTTCCAGCGAAGGTCCGAAATCCAAATCTCAATGAATAAAGACAGATGCAAGAATCAAGATCAGGATGGAACATGAAACAAGAACTTTGGAAAATTTCTTGGTTCCAGTTTCAATCCGATGTCTAATTCCAAAAAAGACAAAGAGAGTCAAAAATTGGGATCAAGATGAAAACAGGAACAATAAATTTTGAAAAGTTCTTGGTTCTAGTTCTGGTCCGATGTTTAATTCCAACACAAGCAAAAACACACAAAGAAGAAAATCGGAGGTCGGGATCGGAAAGAAAATAGGAACTTACACTTTCAAGGGTGTAAGGTGACAGTTCTGATCCAATGTCTGACTTCGAAAAAAAAAGGAAAAAACAAGGCAAAGCATGGGGATCGAGATCAGAATACAAATAGTCCAACTTGAACTTTGAAAAGTAACAAGTGCCAATGATAGTTTGAAACCCAAACCTAAAAAACAAAGGAAAACAAGGACTTAAAAGAAAAAGACAACTCCTAAGGCCCGAACAAGAACACCAAGGACAAAAATAACAAAGGGGGACCCATTTTAGCCAAAAATAAAATGTGGTTATTATGCAAGGCATAACAATTGGCGAGTCGATTGGGAAAATGGTTTACCCATTTTCAAGATATTGGAGAATTTAGTCACCCAGAACCTCTATTTTATGAACTTTTTAATTGAGTATGATCAGTTACAACAAACAAGGTTGAGCTGGAATCTCAAAATGTGAATCAAAAGTAACAACTTTGAATCTGATGTGTGCATGTATGGTGCATCCTTCCCTTAAAAAATTTATTTATGCTTGAAACAACTGTATTAAGATTCAAGCTATGTGAGGTGAGTCACTTTAGTTGTCATGCAATGATATCTTAGGCATTGCTCTGTTTCCAGCCAGGCACCTATAGCCCCAATAGAGATACCTCTAGTTCTTTCAAAGCATTTCTCTACTGCTAGCTAAATGTCCATAGCCCCAATAGAGATAATTGAATCACCCTTATAATATTGACTTTACTATCATTTTTTCTTCTCTTTTCTTTTCTTTTCTTTTTATATTGACTTTGTTTGGAATTAGTTCTTTTCTTATCTTTTTTCTCAATACTCAGACATAGCAATCTAAAAATCAAGTTGAGAACTATGGTGGACCTCATGACAGCATTGGGACTTAGATTTTTCACATGAATCATGAATACAGTCACCGTAACATAGCTAGTCCCTCAGGGAAATAAATGATTCTATCTAATATGTGACAAATCCGGTTGTGGTTTATGAGATCACCTAAAATATACATGTTTGTTAATATCCTTTCAAATTGTCATTAAGATGTATAGAAAACATAAGCTTAGAAACAAAAGAGCTCAACAGACATACTTGAAAATACCTAAATCAATTTCTTTGCCCTAGTACCCTTAGTATGCTTTGAACAACTACCCATCATTCTAAAATGAAGAAAATGAAAGTCCCTAGAAATAGAAAGAAAACAACCAAACAACAAAATAAAAATAAACAATGAACAACAAAACAGAAAATAGAGGAAAACAAACAAACAATAAACTGAAAATGAGGAAACAACTAAATTACATATATATAATGGACGAATGATCAGGCCTTCATGGGTGAAAATAATGTTTGAGAAATTGTCCATTGACTGGCAATGGGACAGGTTCTCCTATTAAGGTACTAAGCCGAAAAGCATTCTCACCGAGAATCTCAGCAATCTGATATGGACCCAACCAAAGTCTATCAAACTTTTGGTGATCACCCTTTCTCTCTCTGGCTTTATCCCATAGCAACACTACATCTGAAATTTTGAAGGCCTTGATTTTGGCTCTCTTGTCAAACCAGCATTTGACAACAGCTTGATGTTTGGAAAACTACTACAAAGCAACGTCCCTTTGTTCTAGATTAAGCAGATTAGCTAGTCGGACCTCTATCCTATCATCCTTTGAATAAAAATATTGCATAAACTATAGAATAGGTATCTGTAGATGGATAGGGAAGTTAGGTTCTTGGCCATAGACTAACTTAAATGTTGAGTTTCCTAAGGTGGTTTTGATTCTAGTCCTATCTACCCATAAGGAAAATTTCAGCTTTGTGTGTCAATCCCTAGGATTACTTTCTAGCAATTTCTTAATTACCTCTAACAAATTCTTATTGGTAGACTATGCTACCCCATTCCCCTATGGATATTAATTGGATGAATATTTCAAAACTATTTTGTATTCATATGCCCACCGAATAAACTACACAGAGGAAAAGTTTGGGCCATTATCACATACCAAAGCAAACAACACCCCAAACCTAGTAATAAGATGTTCGTTGAGGAATTTAATAACTACATCAATGGTGGAGTTCTTGCATAGTTGAGCTTTGGTCCACCATGTGCAATAGTTTGTTGCAGTTAAAATGAACTTGTGACCTATAGAATAATTTGGTTTAATCACCCCAACAAAGTCTAATGCCTATTGGGCAAATGGTCTTACCTCGTATACGAGTTGCAGGGGCATCACTAGGTTGCGCTCTCTAGATGTTGATGTTTGACATTTGTGTCATTTCCTAACGCGATGATGAGCATCTTGAAACACATAATAATAGTTAGATCTCAAAATATGATGTGTCATGGTGTCAGCTGAATGATGCCCAGTACCATGCCTTCCATGAAACTTAGCAATGGACCGCTTGGCTTACTACTGATCTAGACATTGCAAGTAGACACCTTCAAAATTATTCTTGCATAAGGCTCCTCCTTTAATCATATAATGAGGACTCTTCAGTCTTAGTGCTCTTCTTTGTTTGGTATTCATTCCATCAAGACACTTATTATTTAATGGCAAGAAAATCAAATCAGCATACCATGGATCGCCTATGAGTGATTGTACTATGTACTGCTGAAAGGTAATCTTGAAATCAATGTCAACCATTGCTTTGGATAGGCCTTTTCCTCTGAATAGTTTCATAGGTTGAATTTTGAGGTCAAATTCTTGTAGGATTCCCATCTACTTTCCCCTTCTTTCTCCCATCTCACTCTGCATAAGAAGATACTTCACTACAAGATAGGGAACTATGGTCGTAACCTGGCTACGTAGAATGTAATGCCGAAACTTCTTAACCACTCTTACTAGTGTGAAGGCATGCTTATCTAATGGTGGGTATCTAATCTCAGCATTCTTAAAGGGAGAACACATAAAATCTATCATTTGGTCATCACCTTTTCCTTTTGATGTGTCAAAATAGCAGCACATGAGTGATTAGACACAAAAGAATAAATATAAAAAGGCATTAAATAGTCAGGATTGGTTAAGACAGGTGCCCTTGTGATGGACTATTTAATTTGTGAGAAGGCATCCTTGGCCTCATTACTCTATTCAATCTTTTCATCCTTCTTCATCATCTTATTGAGGGGTTTAACATTTTTTGTAAATCCGGTTATGAATTTCCTTACGAAGTTTACCTTTCCGAAGAAAGACCTCATCTCCTTTTTGCTACCCGGCATGGTCAGTTTCAAGATGGATTCCACTCTATTGGGGTTGATTGAAATTCCCTTTTTTATCTTATATGACCCAATATTTTTCCCTCTAATACCTTGAACACACATTTTTTTGGATTGAGGGATACACCGTAACTTATACATTTTCCAAGGACCTTTGACAAGTTAGCAACGTGGTTTTCCCTATTCTTAGAAAATATAGTCAAATCGCCCATGTAAATGATAATAAATTTACCTACCAAATCCTTAAATACAACATCCATGGCATGCTAAAAGGTGGCTCCAATGTTAATGAGGCCAAATGGCATCCTTTGGTAGGAAAATTTCCCCACTTTGTAGTGGAAACGGTCTTCATTTTGTCTTCAGAGTTAACCAATGCTTGATTGTATCCTAAATAGCCATCTAGGAATGACATCATCTGCGAGTTGTGTCACCCATTTTTTACCTATGGGCTTCATCAGGCTGGGTAACCCGTGTTTTCAGAGGTTCTCGAAGACCAAATGGAGGAACACTAGCATCAGGACCACATATTTTCTAAGAAAATTGTTTGCTTCTTGTGCAGATGCAGAGGAGAATGATGTTTTAAAATTTTGGCAGGTGGATTAAATGTGGCTCCCAAGAGGGTTGAGCCCAATGTGCATGTCTTCAATTTAAGGGTGGGTTTTCATTTTTATGTTTTGCCTTGTCTTTTTCTTTTTCTGTTTTTCTTTCTTCTTGCCTTTTTCCTTGTTCTATTGGGGCCGGAACTGGGTCGGGATCCGAACTTGGAACTTTTCCAAAGTTCTGATTCCTATTTATGATCTGGTTCTGACCCCGGTTCCACCGATTTCTTTTGTTGGGCCCATTTTTCTTTGTTTCTGTCGGAGGCGGAGTCAGACCGAAACCAAACATTGGAACTTTTCCAAAGTTCCAGTTTTCGTTTCTGTTCTGGTTCAGATTCCGGTTTCACGCTTGTGTGTGTCTCGTTTTCTTCTTTGACCTTACATTTGACCGTGGGGTAGTTGTTTTCCTTTCTTTTCTTCCTTGTCCTTTTTTCTCTCTTCCTTGTTTTTGTCAGAGGTGGGTTCGGGTCAGAATCCGAACTTCAAACTTGATGAAAGTTTCAGTTTCAGGTTTGTTTCTGCCCCCGCCCCTACTGTGTTTTACCCGAGATCGGTTTTAGTTCTGATCCCGCCTTGTATCCTCCTGCTTTGTGCATTTTCTTTCTTTTGACGGGACCGGGCCTGGCCCGAGTTAGAACTCGAACTTGGAACTTTTCCAAAGTTTTGGTTCCTATTTCCGTTCCGGTTCCGACCCCGGCCCCACTCGTTCTTCTTTCTTTTCTTCGTGGCTTGTGATCGAGGGATGTCTCCTCCTCCTTGGTTCCCCCTTATGTTTTTTCTTTTCCTTCCTTCGTGCCCAGATGTTTCCGGGGGCGGGATCGGAACGGAATCCAAACTTGAAACTTGAAGAAAGTTTCAGGTTCGGATTTGGTTCTGGTTCCGGTTCCG
The DNA here is from genome assembly GCA_007258455.2 of Sequoia sempervirens. Classification (NCBI taxonomy): domain Eukaryota; kingdom Viridiplantae; phylum Streptophyta; class Pinopsida; order Cupressales; family Cupressaceae; genus Sequoia; species Sequoia sempervirens. Next base: position 168,147 of record VDFB02309879.1, on the reverse strand, counting down.
CTAACTTTTATTTTTCCCCAGTTCCACTCTGATCCCGGTTCCACGGCCTTTTTCCTTTCTTCCTTGTATTTCGTCAGGGGTTGCTTTCTCCCATTTGTCTTTCTTCCTTTTCGTCCCTTCCTTCACCTTCTTTTGAGTTTTGTCAGGGGCAGGATCAGTCGGAATCCGAACCTAAAACTTGAAGAAAGTTTCAGGGATGGATTTGGTCCCGATCCCGGTTCCGCTAGGATTCATCTGTCTTCGCTTCCACCCCATTTCTCACCCCAATCCCGGTTCTAGTTTTGTCTTGGTCCCGCCCCCGCTAGTTTTGAGGGGTCTCAGTGAAAAGGAGTTCCTTCGCCAGAGATGAGGACATCGATAAGAGGTCTCACCAAAGGAAATAAAGGGGCTCGCCGAAGGGTTGTATTCGGTGTAACATCTCCCCATCGAGATGAGGTCTAGCCAACAGGGGAATGTTTCACCGAAGTGATGAGAGCTCAGAAAAAAGTGGGGAGATCGACATGAGGTCTTGGCGAATGAAGCTCATCTCCCCTAAATGAAATGAGATCACCGAAGGATAGTGGGTTCGGGAAAATGTCCTGCCGACCAAGTAGGGTCTTGCCGAAGTAGAACCAGCTCGGGGGGGAAAGATCCGATATCGCCATAAGGCCTCACCAACCCGGTAGGGTCTTTCTGACATGGATGTGCTCGTCAAGAGATGGGGGCTCGCTAGGAGGTCTTCCCGAACACACAAGGTCTGGCCAACAGCAACGGATTTTCTGAATGAATTGGCATCGGTGTGACTCGGTGGAGCTCGCTATGACTTCTCCCCGACATCCAAAGTCTCACCGACATGCAATCCTTCTGAATCAACCTTTGACCGCCTTGGAGTCTACCTAGCACAAACTCAACCAATCATAAGGTGCTAAGGAAAATCACGAGAAGTTTGACTATTTGACTCCCCCCTGCGAACGAAATCGACGGAGCATGCCGACATCGCTCTACTCTGAGATCAAAGGTGATCAGTCAGTAAGGATGCTTGAGTCTAGTGGATAGATCTGATGCCGCTTCTCGAAGGGGAGGTAGCCCCGAGTCACAATAGCAGCTGGAGATGTCGGCTGGAGAAGTGGAGCGGCATTAATGACCATGTCACAGAGCATTCAAGGTGACTCTGACGAAATCTTAATGGCGGACTCGAGGGCTGCAAGTTAATAACGACGGTTGTAAAAGATCTAAAGACATCCCTAGAAGTGATCTCTTGCCAACATGGAGGGGGGATACACATTGAATGCTTCATTGACTTTGTTCCAAGGCACTTCTTGGGCCAACGTGTCCAGGCGCCGACTCATTTTTGAAAACCCTAATGCAGGGGGCCGACACTCTCTTGTATGTATGGTGTTTTTGCCTCTTTTAGAGGCAATTCTTACTTGCATATTCTTCTATTCTTGTGACTTCTATAAGTCCTTGGAGGGGAATACTGAGTTTTGTAACTCATTTACAGACATTGAATGTACAGTTTCACCTTTTGGAGATCGAATAAAGAAAGCAACTTCTGCCTTCTCAGTTATCTCTTTCATTGAGTGTGTTGAATGATTGATAAATTTACATGTGATTTTCTCTTATTCCTTGTTAATTGTCTCATTAATAGCACTTTTAAGCAGAGGAGATGTGTATATTGCAGGTTATAGGTTATGTTAGTGATGCAAATAGTTTTTGTTGTGAGGAGAATTTATCATCCTTCTAGGACTGTATGTATCATAGCTTTATTATAAAACATTTATGTGATATCATATGAGTATTGAGTTGTGCATATCAGCTTTTACTAGTCAATTAAAAATTGTGTGCTAATCAGTTGTTCATGTTTGAACAAATTTGGTTTATCACCATAGGAGTAGTTTTTTCCAATTTATGTATTCTTTCTCCCTTTATCTCACAAAGATCAGTAGTTAGGTGATACCATAGGAATCCGGCCTTCTCCAAAGGTTGACCTCTATTTACAAGAAACCCACATCTTTAGAGGTCTTCCCATGTTACACTGAGGTGTTGAACATCAGGTTCAACAGGGTGCAAATTTCAGGTGAATAGTTTTTGGCACGCCTGGTGGGACTGAGAGTTGTTTTCAGTCTCAAATCAAAATTATCATACTATTGTTTGGTATGTGCAGTAGAAATTGTAGTCTTAAGAGATGAACTTTAGCATACTTGGTGACTCCAAGCTCAGATTTAGCAATTCTAGTGCATTACTGCTCATGAGAAGAGTGCAAACTAGGAGTAATTCATTTGTTTTTTAGTATTTGCAGTTGTCCCCGCCTAGAAGAAGTGGGAGAGAAATCCAAAAGGTTCAGAAGATAATTGTTTATTTCAGAAGATCCAAGTTGAACCCTGCTATTAGAGGACATACCGTTGTTCATGTTGTTGTTACTAAGAACATCCCAGCAACAATGCTCCCGGTAGTGAGAAATCAGCCATTTGTGGCTTTTAACCAAGGCAGCCCACTGAATTTGACTCAGCATGATGAAATCCCTGTTGCTGCCTTAAGAGGTCTGCCATATTTTTATGGGGAGATCATACCACCCCAACAGAGCATATAAAAGATGTTTCCAACCTGTGTGTTGTTCACCATGTGACTGAAGAAAATGTTGCACTCAGATTAATGGTGGCGTCCTTTAAGGAAAAAGCCTTACAATGGTTCAGAGGCCTACCCGTCAACTCCATAGAAACATGGGATGAGTTGGGCAGCCAGTTGTGCAAATTTTTTGAAGATAAATCAGACCACTTGTCATTGGTGGAGTAGTTGTCTACAATCAAAAGAGCTCCACATGAAGATATGTCAGATTTCAATCACCGTTTCCAAAGGACATGGGATAGAATCCCACAAGCGGTAAGTCCTACTACTAATCATGCATTCTTATACTATTTAAGAGCTTTAAACAGTGATATTTCTGTGATGATTCAATCAATGGGAGTTGATACACTTCCTGTAGCATATAGTATAGCTGTTAGAGCTGAAAATAGCCTCATACAGGCTGGTAAAATTTCCCCAAGACCACCTATGCCAATATTTCCTACTCTTCAGCCTCCAACCCCTATGCAAGTTACTCATTTAGTTGTTATTCCAAGTGCACCCACATTACCAGCACCTGATACCCAGCCTAATGGTCAATCAAACTCATTTCTAGTTCATTCTAACGAACTACAAGAGATTAAAGGCCTTCTAACTACCTTTGGCAATGAGATGGTTAATTTAAGAAAGCAGCAAAATCAAAGTTTTAAACCTTATCAGCCCTCATTTCAGTCTAATTACCAGCAAATTCAGACCAACAGACCATCTTATCAGCCTTATGATCAAGGCCAAAAATTTGTTTCTCAGCCAAGGCCATATCAAGCTTATGACTCTAATACTGCAAGCACTTCCAAAGAACTTGCGCCTGTCCAGAACAACTTAGTCCAGGATTACAAGTGGTGCTTTCCATGTAGTCAACTCCATAATCAGAGTACCTATGTAAATGGGATGCTTAACCAAGCCTTGATGGTTCAGAACAATAATGTGCCCATAACAACTGAAGTACAGCAGCAAGAGCGACAGACACATGAGTCTACATTCCTAAACTGGCAAGGGGAAGAATTTTGTGGAGTAGTCCACACTGATTCTTCAATTGCAGACAATACACTCAACAAGAAGAGGGCAATAGATGAGGGACATCAACCTAATACAGTTCAAACTCAATCGAAACAAGGGCCAGACCAGAATCAAAGTGCTCTTGACTCATCAAAAGCTGACTAGATCTGGATGCTACCAAGGGGCCAACCTTTGGTAGTCAACCAACAGTCTGATTTATCAGCCCAGACCCCCTAAGTTAAAGGTGATTTTATTCCTCCCAAGGGTCAAGTTAAACCTACTACAGCTTTCAATATATTGGATCATATGAAGAAAATTAATGTACCCATGTCAATATGGGATTCTCTGAGTATTCCGGGTCAAAAGGACCTGCTTCAATCGGCCTTAGCAGGCTTAAGTGTCTCAGATGAGCCTAGTGTAGAAAAGGAGAAGGTTGTGTTGGCTAATACTACTGTTGGCAATAACGAACAGCAAGCTACTAAGGCCAAGCCGCCTCCTTTTTATTTATCATTAATCATAGGAGATCATCTGGTTCACAATTGTATGATTGAATCAAGGGCTAGTAGTTCAGTTATGCCCAAACAAATTGTCGATAAGTTGGGAATTGAATATGAGCCACTAAAAAAGGGGGTAGTGCAATTGGATGGTACGGCTGTGAACACGGTAGGGGTCATTAAAAATTTGAGCTTAACTCTACATGCCTATCCCAATTTTGCAATACCTCAGGATATATACATTATTGAGTTACCCTCGTACTTTCCCTTTGTTTATCTAGGGATTTTACGGCCAAGATAGGTGGTTACCTATCCTTTGATTGGTCTCACATGTTGTTCAGAACTAGATATGGCACTAGAGCCACTATTAAATTAGAACCCATAGCCAAGGTTCATGTCGAGCCTTACAATCTATCCCCTATCAATGCCAACATGGTTACAAATGAACAAGTGGAGCAACCTGTTGTTCAAAAGGCTGAGATTCAAACAGAAAGAACATCAGATATTCTTCCTGGAGAGTGGGCACCTCAAGCTCACAAAGTTGGTATGGGTAAGCAGCTGGAAGAGGTTGACATCAGTGTTTATATGATGCATGAGACTGACTCTTTTGTGCCTAATATCTAAAAGAGTAAGGAACAACATAGTGAGCAACATGAAAATGATTTATGGGAGCTATACTTTGATGGCTCAAGGAGTAGAGTATGTACTGGTGGTGGATGTATGCTAGTATCACCAGAAGGACAAAAGTACTATCAAACTTTTAGATTATGTTTTAGCTACTCTAGCAATGCTGCTAAATATGAGGCTCTAGTCCAAGGTTTGGAGTGGGCAAGACAGAGAGGTATCCGTTGTCTAAAAGTTTATGGTGACAGCGAGTTGGTTGTCAATCAGGTGAGAAAGTTAAATATTGTTAAAAATGATATGCTCAAGTCTTACAGGAATAGGGTATGGGACCTCTTAGAAGGATTTGAGGCATTTAATCTGATTTCCATTCCTAGAGCTCAGAATAAACATGCCGATAGGTTAGCTGTTGTGGGAGCTGAACACAATATTCCAAAGGAGGTTTGTAGTGATAAAGCTAACCAGCATATCAAGAATTTAGTTAGGCCTGTTATGCATGATAACAATATGCACTGGCAAGTCTTTGATAGCGACCAGCAGATTGTTAGCTTTTTAAGAGAAGAAGCCAAATTCTCACATACCAATCAGGAAAAGTTACAACACCAGTACAGTAACCAGATTATTTAGCTAAAAAATAACAAGTTGCCTAAAGGCCTGGTCACTTTAGAATCTATTTTTAATACTGATGATGAAGCTAGAAATCCCAAGGGGAGTATTCAGGTTCAGCAAGATCACTACGAAGAGGTTGAAGTCTTCAAAGAAAAGCTTCTTAAGTTAGGCAAGGTATGTACAGCTGAAGAGAAAAATGTTTTTGTTCAGCTTTGTCAAGAATTTAATGATATATTTTCCTGACAATATAGTGATTTAAAGGGATTTAATCCCAGCTTGCTCAGCATACTATTGAACTGGAGCCTAATGTCAAGCCTGTTAGGCAAAAACAGAGGCCCCTAAATCCTAAGTTAGAACCTTTGATGAAAAGGGAACTAGATAAGTTGATTGAAAGCAGCATCATTTTTCCCATCAAGCATACCTCATGGGCTTCAAACCTAGTACCAGTAAGAAAGAAAAACGGTGAAATAAGACTTTGTGTAGATTTTCGTGATTTAAATAGGGCCTCCTTAAAAGACCATCATCCTCTGCCTTCCATGGAGCATATACTTCAGGTAGTTTCAAGGTCTGAAAGGTTTTCCTTATTAGATCGCTATTCTGGTTACAACCAGATATTGGTGAAGATGGAAGATCAGTACAAAATAGCCTTCACCACAAAATGGGGAACCATGGCCTATCTGAAAATGCCCTTTGGTTTATCTAATGTCGGGGCAACCTTTCAAAAAGTGATGGATATGGCCTTTCAGGGTCTAATGTATAAGATATTCTTAGTCTATCTTGATGTTATCACTATTTTTTCTAAAGAGGCTAAGGATCATATGAGTCATCTGAGGCAGATTTTTGAAAAGTGCAGGGAATTTGGGATATCACTTAATCCCAAAAAATGTGTGTTTTTTGTTCATGAAGGAAGATTGCTTGGTTATGTGGTATCTAAACAGGGTATTACTATTCACCCTGAAAGAATAAGTGCCATCTTAGCTCTTCCTTTACCAGCACATAAAAAAGGTTTACAGAGTTTTATTGGTAGGATTAACTTTGTTAGGAGGTTTATCCCTGACATTGTTGATTTATTAAGTCCACTAACTCACATGCTGAGAAAGAATGTACCTTTCAGCTGGACTAAGGATGGGAAAAGAAGTTTTGAGCTTATAAAAGAGGCATTGGCAACCGCACCTACACTTTTGAATCCTGAATTTTCTAAAGATTTCATCTTATATGCCTATGGAAATATTGATTCACTTTCAGCCATACTTGTACAGCGAAATGATGAAGGATCTAAACAGCCCGTGGCGTTCTTCAGTCAGGGACTCAAAGATTACGAGTTAAAGTACACTTTTGTAGAGAGACATGTTCTTGTTGTCATAAGAAGCTTAAATAATTTTAGGCACATGCTCTCCAATAACAAGATTATACTAATGGTTGCTCATCCCAGTGTAAAAGAGTTCTTATCAAACAAAGATTTGAGTAATAGAAGAGCTGGTTGGGTCACTAAGGTGATGGAGTATGACCTTGAAATAAAGGTTACCAAACTAGTAAGGGGGAGAGGTCTCTATGAACAACTTACTAAGGACAGCAATAGCAATGTAACAGAGGAGGAAAGTTTTGTTTTAGCACTCCAAGATGGATAACAAACTGCTATACCTGCTCCTACTGGCTGGATTACAGAAATGATGCATTTTTTATTGACTGGTGAGTGCCCTCCCAATCTGACTAGGTCTAGAAGAAGGTATTATCGACTGTAATCCATACATTATGTTCTTTTAAATGCTTTGTTGTTTAGAAGAGATTTTCATGGTGTCCTATTAAGATGTATTGAAGCTGATCAGGTTGATATAGTATTGCATGAATTCCATCAAGGATCAGCTAGCGGACACTTTTTTCTGAGAGCCACAGCTCTTAAAATAATGAAAGGAGGCTATTACTAGCCTACCTTATTCAAAGATGCTCATGCATGGGTAAGAAGGTGCAAACAGTGTGCTATGTTTGTTGGAAAAGAGAAGTTGGCAGCCCTCCCATTGTAACCGGTTCAAGTTGATCAGCCCTTCATGAAATGGGGTTTGGATTTTATTGGGGTTATAAACCCCCCATCAAGTGTAGGACACAAATGGATACTCACAGCCACTGATTATTTTTCAAAATGGACTAAAGTTGTGGCACTCAAAGAAGCTAATGAATCTGTTGTCCTAAAATTTTACGAAGAGCTAGTTACCAGATTTGGTATCCCAGATTCTATTGTGTCAGACAATGCCCTGGATTTTGTGAGTGTTAAAATTTCTGACTGGGTTGTCAAAAATGGTATATATCTAAGTACATCCTCTAATTATTATCCGCAGGGCAATGGACAGGCTGAGTCCACTAACACGAACCTCCTAAGGATCATTAAGAGAACTATGGAGGACAATCAAAAGGTCTAGCACACCAAGCTAAAATTAGCCTTGTGGGCCAATAGGATTACGTCAAAAAGGTCTACAGGACTTTCTCCATACATGTTAGTGTATGGAAAAGAGGCAAGACTGCCCATTTCAGTTGAACTCCCAGCCCTCGATCTGGTAAAATAGTTTGATATAATTGAGGAGGAGCCTATGACAGCAAGGTTGGCTCAGTTGATTGAGCTTGAAGAACTCAGAGTTGAAGTAGTGAAAAGGATTGAGCAACATAAGGCTCAAGTGAAAAGGTCATTCGATAAAAGGGCATCTCCCAGAGTGCTCCAAGAAGGTGACATAGTGCTAAAGTGGGATGAATTTAAAATTAGGCCTGGAAGACACTCCAAATTTGATGCACTTTGGACTGGGCCATATATCATTACTGAGGAGAAATAACATAATACTTTCCAACTATCTAGGTTAGATGGTGTACTGGAACCAATCCCAGTGAATGGTATTCACCTCAAACATTGCTTCTGAGGTATGGACCTAAATCTGTACATAACTGTTAAAATTCAAGAGAATAGTTGTTGTTTCATTCCCTAAGTGATGTCATAGCACGGTAAATAGTTTCACTTCAGTTTTTTTTTTTTGTCTTTAATAAATTTTTGGCAACCTGTTATGTTATGTGAGTCTCAAGTGAGTTACAGCCGTGCACAAGGCTGCTCCAAGTCTATTTCTGAGTTTTCCCATGACTTCATGCCCAATGGATAGGCCTAGGCTACTAGTTTCCATGTTTAGTAGGAAAACATCCAGCAAAGGTCGCCATAAATGTTACCAATTTTTCACCTATGGGCTTCATCGAGCTGGGTAACCCATGTTTTCAGAGGTTCTCGAAGACCAAATGGAGGAACACTTGCATCAGGACCACATATTTTCTAAAAAAATTGTTTGCTTCTTGTGCAGATGCAGAGGAGAATGATGTTTTAAAATTTTGGCACGTGGATTAAATGTGGCTCCCAAGAGGGTTGAGCCCAGCGTGCATGTCTTCAGTTTAAGGGTGGGTTTTCATTTTTACGTTTTTCCTTGTCTTTTCCTTTTTATGTTTTTCTTTCTTCTTTCCTTTTTCCTTGTTCTGTCGGGGGTAGAACTGGGTTGGGATCCGAACTTGGAACTTTTCCAAAGTTTTGGTTCCTATTTCTGATCTAATTCCAACCCCGGTTCCGCCGATTTCTTTTGTCAGGCCCCTTTTTCTTTGTTTCTGTCGAAGGTGGAGTCAGACCGAAACCAAACATTGGAACTTTTCCAAAGTTCCAGTTTCTGTTTTCATTCCGGTTCCGGTTCCGGTTCTAGTTACGCGCTTGTGTGTGTCTCGTTTTCTTCTTTGACCTTGTGTTTGACCATGGGGTAGTTGTTTTCCTTTCTTTTCTTCCTTGTCCTTTTTTCTCTCTTCCTTGTTTTTGTCGAAGGTGGATTTAGGTCAGAATCCAAACTTGAAACTTGATGAAAGTTTCAATTTCGGGTTTGTTTCCGCCCCCGCCCCCACTGTGTTTTACCCGGGATCGGTTTTAGTTCCGATCCCGCCTTGTCTCCTCCTGTTTTGTGCATTTTCTTTCTTTTGACGGGACAGGGCCCGGGCCCGAGTCAGAACTCCAACTTGGAACTTTTCCAAAGTTTTGGTTCCTGTTTCCATTCCAATTCCGACCCTGGTCCCACTCGTTCTTCTTTCTTTTCTTCATGGCCTGTGATCAAGGGATGTCTCCTCCTCCTCGATTCCCCCTTATATTTTTTCTTTTCCTTCCTCTGTGCCTCAGATGTTGCCGGGGGCGGGATCAGAATGGAATCCAAACCTTAAATTTGAAGAAAGTTTCAGGTTCGAATTTGGTTCCGGTTCCGGTTCCACTAACTTTTATTTTTTGCCCCAGTTCCGCTCCGATCCCGGTTCCGCCAGCCTTTTTCCTTTCTTCCTTGTATTTCGTTGGGGGCTGCTTTCTCTCGCTTGTCTTTCTTCCTTTTTTTCCCTTCCTTCGCCTTCTTTTGAGTTTTGTCAGGGGCGGGACCAGGTCGGAATCCGAACCTGAAACTTGAAGAAAGTTTCAGGGATGGACTTGGTCCCGATCCCGGTTCCGCCGGGATTCATTTTTCTTCGCTTCCGCCCCCTTTCTCACCCCGATCCTGGTTCTGGTTTCATCTTGGTCCCACCCCCACCAATTTTGAAGGGTCTTAATGAAAAGGAGTGCCTTCACCAGGAGATGAGGACATCGATAAGAGGTCTCACCGAAGGAAATAAAGGGGCTCACCGAAGGGTTGTATTTGGTGTAACACCTCGCCGTTGAGATGAGGTCTGGCCGATAGGGGAATGTTTCACCGAAGTGATGAGAGCTCAGAAAAAAGTGGAGAGCTTGACATGAGGTCTCGGCGAATGAAGCTCATCTCCCCAAAATGAAATGAGATCGCCGAAGGATAGTGGGTTCGGGAAAATGTCTCGCTAACCAAGCAAGGTCTTGTCGAAGTAGAACCAGCTCAGGGGGAAAGATCCAATATCGCCATAAGGTCTCACCGACCTGATAGGATCTTTCCGACATGGATGTGCTCGCCAAGAGATGGGGGCTCGCTAGGAGGTCTTCCCGAACACGTAAATTCTGGCCAACAGCGACGGATTTTCTGAATAAATTGGCATCGGTGTGACTCGGTGGAGTTCACTATGACTTCTCCCCAACATCCAAAGTCTCATCGACATGCGATCCTTCTGAAGCAACCTTTGACCACCTTGGAGTCTACTAGCACAAACTCGACCAATCAAAAGGCACTAGGGGAAATCACGGGCAGTTTGACTGTTCGACTCCCCCCTACAAACGAAATCGACGGAGCGTGCCGACATCGCTCTACTCTCAGATCGAAGGTGATCAGTCATTAAGGACGCTTGAGTTTAGTGGATAGATCTGATGCCGCTTCTCGAAGGGGAGGTAGCCGCGAGTCACAATAGCAGTTGGAGATGTTGGCTGGAGAAGTGGAGCGGCATTAATGACCATGTCGCAGAGCATTCAAGGTGACTCTGACGAAATCTTAATGGCGGACTCGAGGGCTGCAAGTTAATAATGACGGCTGTAAAAGATCTAAAGACATCCCTAGGAGTGATCTCTTGCCGACATGGAGGGGGGATGCGCATTGAATGCTTCATTGACTTCGTTCCAAGGCACTTCTTGGGCCGACATGTCCAGGCGCCGACTCATTTTTGAAAACCCTAATGCAGGGGGCTGACACTCTCTTGTATATATGGCGTTGTTGCCTCTTTTAGAGGCAGTTCTTACTTGCATATTCTTCTATTCTTGTGACTTTTGTAAGTCCTTAGATAGGAATACTGAGTTTTGTAACTCATTTACAAATATTGAATGTACAGTTTCACCTTTTGGAGATCGAATAAAGAAAGCAACTTCTGCCTTCTCAATTATCTCTTTCATTGAGTGTGTTGAATGATTGATAAATTTACATGTGATTTTCTCTTATTCCTTGTTAATTGTCTCATTAATAGCACTTTTAAGCAGAGGAGATGTGTATATTGCAAGTTATAGGTTATGTTAGTGATGCAAACAGTTTTCTTTGTTAGAAGAATTTATCATCCTTCTAGGATTGTATGTATCATAGCTTTCTTATAAAATATTTATGTGATATCATATGAGTATTGAGTTGTGCATATCAGCTTTTACTACTCGATTGAAAATTGTGTGCTAATCAGCTGTTCGTGTTTGAACAAATTTGGTGTATCACCATAGGAGTAGTTTTTTCCAATTTCTGCATTCTTTTTCCCTTTATCTCACAAAGATCAGTAGTTAGATGATACCATAAGAAGCCGGCCTTCTCCGGAGGTTGACCTCTGTTTACGAGAAACCCACATCTTTAGAGGTCTTCCCATGTTACACTGAGGTGTTGAACATCAGGTTCAACAGCGTGCAAATTTTAGGTGATAATAAGTTGTTAACTATCTACAGCACCTCGTCAAGAGAAGGAAGCGGGTAGTTATCTTTTTTTGAAGCTTTATTGAGGTTTCTTGTGATTAACCAAACTCTGGTGATCCACTCTGCTACCACTCTGCTACCATTGTGGTGAAATGCTCTAATACCACTGTGATGACCCGAACTCGCTGCTGCGATGATTTTTGCTTGGTTTTAGGTCTAATTTTGGTTTGTATTTTTTCTTTCCTTATTTTTGTGTTTTTGTGGTTTGATTCCAATGATTTAATGATTTACTTACAACCATATGCATATAAAGAACTCATATAAACTAAACTTCAAATATAAACTAAGAAGAGACTCAATAAGATTGCTAAAAGCCTTCTTCATTACATGATAGAGTGCTTACATTGCACAACTTCCATACCTTTCGAAATAAGAGATGATTTACAAACCTAGATTAACTTGTAGCCAAAATAACACTGTGAACAGTGTTTGCTATAGTACCCGCGCCCAACAAAATGCACATAAAAACTTACTTACAACTTTCTCCCACTGAATGTTTGAAGAAATAGCTTCTAATACTAAGGGTGCCCCCTTAGGGAAAGAAAGCAGCCACAAAGATGAGGCATTTTCCTTGCTTGAAGAAGATGGAACCCTCTCACAAGGACGGCTGGTTGTAAGTGAACAATCAGCTTCAACAACTGGCATAAAACTCGAACAAATCCTTCCCAAAGGTGAATGAAACCTCCAACAACAATTATCCTTCCAATAGATGGCTTCCAACAACTTGTTATCAGCAATTTCAAGCTCAAATGCAGCAACAAGAAAATAACCAGCACTTTAGGGTGGTCTTTCACACCTTCAAGATGCCAAAATTCTAACTACAAGCCCCAAACCAGGCTTACCCACTGCTAAAATTGAGAAACCCTAGTTTCTCTCTTCCACAAACTCCACACTTCAAACTTCATTCAACAACATAGCTCCTAGCATGAGATGGTAAAACTTTCTCTTTGCCTTTTATAATTTCACTTTGAAAACACTATTCATTAAAATGGCACTATTCACTTAAGTTATGTCTTTTTTCACTTTATCAGTGAATAGTAACTGAAAAATATAAAGTGACCCCCTTTAACTAATAGACACATGGTCCCTAAGCCTGAGTAAGTGAAATAAATGGTGAAGATCAATATTTTAAGCTCCAATAACATGCCAAACGCACAAATTCACCATGTCACCATACTCTGGATACCAATACTGCCTTTTACTGACCAAGTGCCCGTTCAAGTGACCCTCTATCCAGAACCATTAGCCTACGAGGATCAACATAATAGGCTAATCCACCAACTCTGATGCTCGTGAAAGAATGGGGACATTACATTTCTAAAGTCAATGCACAATTTGATTTCCCCATTCTTTTTACAAATAGGAACCAAATTTGAAACCCAGCTCAAATGTCTTACCAAAAATATGATTCTTGCTAACAGTAGTTTTTGCACCTCTTTGAGAATCAGAGGTTCAATCAAAGAATTAAATAGAAATTGCTTCAAACGGAATGGATTTGCTTGGTTTTTTAGAGGAATAGTGTGGGTTATCACTGAAGTATCAAAGGTTTTTAGATTTTCATACCCCCAAGCAATTGTTGTCATATCTTCTTTTATCACCTTCAATATTTTGTCTCAAATGTCCTTCAAACAAGTTGTATGATTCATACTTTCCTCCATTAGCATCAATAGGAATTTTTTCACGAGCCTGAGGATTAGGATCAAAGATCCTCTCTAGTGCTACCATCCCCTTAGGAATGTTGTTGGTTTTCAATTTAATTATACCCTTTGCATCACAATCTTCTAGATCCCAATCTCCCTAATCCATGTCCAACTCATCAATAATTTTTCCTTCAAAGACATTTGAACTTTCCAAGAAGGCAAGGATATGTTGATCGTCATCAAAAACCTAGAAGTTTCGAGCATTCTCAGGAATAGTTGGAATCAACACTAATTCCACCAAGAACCTTTTTAGCTTGGAATCTTGCATCAGTTCCAAGGTACTAGCTACCACAGCCAATGTATTTGTGATCTAATTGTCTTCTCTAGGAATCAACTTAATACCAAAAGTGGTAAAATTCTTGATCAAGTTCCATACCCTATCTCTGTATGCATCCAACCTTTTATTGTGGCATGTGTATTAGTTGTGGACCTGCTTGACAATTACCTTAAAATCTCCCATTACTTTCAAAGCTATTACTTTCTTTTGATGTGTAAACATCAGTCCCCTAGAAAGTGCCTCATACTCTACAATGTTGCTAGTATAGCCAAACTACAACCTATAAGAAGCAAAATAAGTTTTCCCTTTTGGATTGGTTAGTTCTATTCTAGCTCTACTCTCGGTTTTGGATTTAGAACTGTCAAATTTGAGGGTCCAAATTTGATCTGGGGCCAGTGTTTCTTTCTTTAGGTCAGGCGTGGGTGAATATTTTGGAGTAGGTGGTGGCTCTGACTAGCCTAGTATACCAAGGTGAGGGGACTGTTGTTTCAGAGGACTATTGAGTACTTCACTCAGGTCAAAAACTTGCACAAAAACTATTTCATGTGGCTCCTCATGATCATTAATTTTACTTTTCATCTTCCCTTTGAGTAATTCCTTGGGAATTGGAAGATTAATAGGGGTGGGGGTATTAGAAATTTTCTGAAATTCTTCAATCTCAATTTATGAATCAGAAAATAGGATATGAGTTTGACCTATTGGGAATAAGAGTTCTTCTTAGGTATTTTTTTCCCTTTTCAAAACAGTCATGGCTTTGGCTTCAAATGGAAACTGACTCAAAGATGTTCTAGGATTGTAGCTACAAGTCTCTCCTAACTGAAATACATGATTCAAAATATCTAAATAGGGCTGACATGTCAACTTGAAATGATTCTAGTAATGGAATCAACACCAATTTGGGAGTAACAAACTCCACATGTCAACCTCTTCTCCTAAGACCAACTTTCCCTGCTGCAATTTCTGAATTAATACTCGCTAGTTAACAGTGGTCATAGGGTCACCATCTTCTAAATATTGTGAGTAATTTGGATTCAACATTGAAAAGGTCATAATTTCTCCCCTCCTATAAATACCTATCTCAATTTCAAAGTAAGTTACTTCATTGGGATGGTCATATTTTGTGATAATATGCTTCAATCGAGATTCATTTTCAATCCTAATCTGAGTTGCTACCCCTTTCCATGGCAGCCACATGTGCGAGAAGTCTAGTGAGAGGTAACCTCCAATAGCCTTCATTAGGTCATGGTTTAACAATATGTCATACACTTCATGGATATTAGCAATCTGAATATCCATATAGCTTTGAATCTATGGTTTTGATCCAATCTATACATGCACATTTTTTAATTACCCTACAACATTGACCTCAATTTTATCCAACTATATAACTTTCTTATGAGTTTGAACTGAGGTTAAGCCCAAATTTTTAAAAATATAGAAAGGCATAATGTTACTTGAGGCTCCAAAATCCAAAAGGCAGTTATGTAAATTCTTCCCAAAAATTCTTAGACTCAAAAGGAATGAGGGTGTCCTTGTCTTACCTCTATACAAGGTTGCATTAATGTCAGCAGCTAGAGTCACCTTTTTCCTTTCCTTTCAACTGATTTTCCTCATCCAAGGCCTTCAACACAAGTTCACATTGAGTGGGACACCACTTCATAATTTCAAAGAATGATAATGAATTCATATGTTTCTACATTTGTGAAATGAAATCAAATTCCATGTTATTATTATACTGTTTCTTAGGAACGAAAGCATAATTACCTTTGTTTGGGAACTCAGGTGGGCCTTTTGGTGGAGGCAGATTGTTTTCTAATTTCTAATTTGGGGGAACCATATTATTGGGGGGTGCATGTAGTGAATGGCCTCTTATTCTAATTTCTTATAAAATGACCTCCCTTGGCCAAAAAAGCTTGGGCATTGTATGTATCTGCTTCTGGTTCATTTTCTCCCTGCATGGTAAATTGATATTCTTCATCATACATTTCAAATTCCATGACAATATCAACTGATCCACTACCTTTGTTAGGATTACCCTATGGAAATTGGGAATCATCCTGTGCCATCTTAACAATTTTCTCTACCTTTGGGCAATTAACTTCAGAATGTGTAGCAATATCATGCAATCTACACCAGTTAGTCATGAAGTTCAAATCTACAACATTTGTAGTATATGGTTTATCTTCATTGGCTTGATAGGTATGGGGAAATCCTCCATTATTTGGTCTAGTGTCCCATTGTTTGTTATTGGGTCTCTAGTTGTATCCCCTATTTTGATTCTAATAGTTCTAGTTCTAGAAGTTTTGATTCTAAAAATTCCTCTAATTTTGGTTGGTGTTTTGGTTGGAGTAGATTTTTTCATTGGAATACCCTCCCTGATTCTCATAATGGTTTTGATTTTTATTTTTAGGGGGGTTGAGCTTTAACTAGGTCATCTCATTGGTCACTTTGGATAAATTTTTCTTCAAAGTTTCTAACCTTGTCAAATGAGCAATGCATTCACTTTTTGCAGTGGTTGCAGCTGATGGTTGGTACATGGTGTTAGATCCTCTAGCATTATTGTGAGAATTTTGATGTTATTGGGAAGATTCTAAGGTCCCACCATCAAGCATCCATGGTAATGCAAGTGGAGGATGTATTTCGGCCAAAGGTCCATAGGTAGATGGAGACATCCTTGGAACTGTATTGAATAGAGGGGTTGAATTGGGCATTCTAGGATATCCTAGGGGTGGAAAAGCCATTCCCATACCCTCTTCTTGAGAACTTATCTACTATTGCAGCTTGATGGCTAAGTGATATACTATAGACAAAGAATCTATCTCATCAGGAAGGTAAGTTCCCTGCAAAAATAAGTTGTTCAAGGGATCTATGGTTTTAAGATATGCCTAAATAGCAATATTTATAGCCTCTATGTAAGGTGGCTGCAACCACCTATACATCCTTTGAAACCATGTACTATTGAATAGGGGTAATGTTTCATGTAGTTCCTTCCTAATTGTGGAAAATTGGTGATTTTTGATGGTCAGGTCCACGTAGACCCAAAATTGGTTGATGAAAGCATCCTCCAAATTAGTCCAACTAAGAATGGATCTGGTAGGTAGGTTTAGGTACCAATTGTAAGTTATATCTCCCAATGAATATGGAAATATTCTACATGTAACATCATATGTTCTATTTAGGCATGAGTGCAAGCATCTTTGAATGCTTGAATGTGCTCTTTAGCACTTCGTGACTCTCCATGGGCATACATTGGATAGAACTTCTCTAGATTCTTAAGAATCTCATGTATGCCACTAGGAATGATTCCTAGTGGTGAAGGATTGCTTGCAAACAATTCCATTGGTGGCGATGGGTTGGGCTGTGCCAACTGTGGTATTAACAAAAATCTAAGTGGAGTAGGTGGTGGTTATAATGGTGGCGAGATTAGGGTGCTACAAGTTCTAGGTCTAGTAGGATATCGGAGTTCAACTAATGGTTCTGGATTCATAGAAGATCTTAGAAATCTTTCAAACCTATCTGGTGAAAAGGACCCAATTCGCTCTAGTTTATTTCTGTGGGCCCTCCTTCTAACGCCAATTTTGTTCATGGTCAAAATAACATAGCAACATTAAAACAAAATATTTCTCATGAAAAAGATAAATGATCTAAAACCACCTATCTTCCAAGGTCTCTTTAGTTGGTTCTCAACTATTTTTTCATCATTCAGTGGTTCATGCAACTATAATGCTCAAGGGCCCTTTGCTAGTAAATAGGTACAAACTAGACAGTACAAAGTAATTTAACATGGGGGTTTTAAATAAATAGAAAAAGATCGATCAAGGCTTAGAATAGCAAAACATGAATACATATTCCTTTCAATTCAAAATGCAATTCTTATAATGAGAATTTTCTAATTAACTAATGTTGTAGAACGACACAATTCATGAAACAATTCATACCATCTCATCCATTCATAGTGTAGATTTAAAACATGTAACCATTCATCATCACTTTTTTAGAATCAATTTTTAATCACAAAATATCACAAGCTCATCACCAAGATTAGCGAATCAATAAATAGTAAGAAACATCATCCACGGATAACACAATAAATGGTTTTAAATTCAGAAACTTCTATTGATTTTCATCAATTATGAGACATTTATGCACAACAAAATCCACTGGAATACAAAAAACTATTGTCTATCAACATTACCGTTAAACTAAAAAACTTCTAAAAATAAACTACTTGCATTAAAAGTTGTAAAAAATTTCAAGTGTCTTGCATTAAAGTTGTAAAAAAAAATGTATCTAGTCTCTAAGTAGCCAATCTAACTTCAATTAGCCAACCTTTACAATGAGGAGAAAATTTTAACTTATAGAAAGAATTAATGTCAATCTCTCCTATCAAAAATCATGATCCGCAAATTTGGGGCCCAGGTCCACAATTATAGGGGTTCCCGTAGTTAAGTCTGAATCCTTTCTTTGTTGAAATTGTTGAAGTTGCAAAGCACACCTTAGCCAATTTAGTCAAAATTTGACTAGGAGTTCTATTTGTCTTTTGTTGATCATCATGCCCAATCTTTGGCACATCAAAATTGATCTGGAGTTGTTTGTCTGTCTCAAAACTAATTTAGAGATATTGTCCATAGGGCAACTGGAACCGGTTGACATTTTTGACTTCATCCCTTTTCAAAAAAATTGAATATTCCCTTTTCCACTTAGCTACTTTTACCTATTTTGGACGCCTTCTATTTGAAATAATCATTCATATTATTAAAAATCTATTGTATAGTCTCCTCTTCAGGCACATCTACCCATTCCACACTAAAAATCACTCTTTCATACTCCTTGGTGGTGGTTGTATACATATCTTGTAGTTGGGAAACGTTTTTGGGCAGCATCTCATACATAAAACCTAATGTTCGTAAGCTTATCCAAAAGAAGTCCATCATCATCTCCTCCAATCTATTACTCCACTGATCTTTCATTTCCTACAAAGAAATTAAACCAGGATTTGGCAAAGCCTCTTTGCCAATCAGCTCAGCAATAATCCTCTTTACAAACTTTATTTCGTCAAACAAATCTTGTTGATCCTACTGTAATATTCTTCTATGTTCATTGAGAATTTCTATTTTGAAGATCAGTATATTCATACATTTCTTAAGATAACCAAAATCTTGATCTTCTAGCATGGCATATTCAATTACATCTACCTTGGGCACTCTTTTCAATATTCTCAACTTCTTCATCTCCCTAGCATATTAATCCTCTTCATATCCCAACAACTTAATATATTCTCCCAAGGACTTGACCATATCACCTACCTCTTTATAACCTTTTGAAGCAGCAGTGAAAATTTCTTATGTAGCCTTCTTAAGAAGGTCAATCCATTTCTCCACCATTCATAAAAAAATAATCATTTTAGTTAGCTCATACACCTCTTTGCAGCTCATTTAAATAGGAATTTCTGATGGTGTTGGTTGCTTAGGAGTGGATGCAAAAAACTCTTTTAGAAAACCTTTCATCTACCCTACCTAAGCCTTAAGCTCATCCTTAGCTTTCTTGTCCTTGATCAATCATGACTTGGTAGTGGTGGCAATGATATCAATAAGATTTACCTACTGATTTCTTTTATGCTTACCCAAATTAAAAATGTTTACTTGATAATTTGTAGCTTTTTGCTCCCTATCATCCTTATCAACCACCAAGGTAGCAATTTTTTCTACCAAGTCTCCATCATTAGTTAGCCTTGTAGAGTGAATAGCACAAGGCTTCCTCTTAGGATTTACCTTATCTATTTCCTTTACCATTTCATCCCATGTCACTGGCTGAGCTTGAACTTTTTGTCTCTTCTCCAAATTTAACTTAAGCCAAGTGGGAGCAGCTAGCTAAGTTATTACCTGTTGACTATTGGGAGGTGTTGATGAAGGAGGTGTAAAAGAATCTACCTCCATAGTCTGCTCAGAAGAAGTCTTTTGTTGCTCCTCATGTTCTTTCTGCAACTTCTCATGTTCCATTTTCTCATTTTGAACTCTAATCTCTTCTATCTTTTTTCATCTCTTCTTCCTTTTGTGCAACCTCCTCTTCATCTCTACTTCTTCTTTAGCTCTATCAAGATATTCTTCCCATTCACCCTTTTCTTCCTAACATGGAGTTCCTTTAGAGCCTAAGGGTGTAGGTGAATCTATCACATCAATCATAGGAGGCTATCTTCTTCAAAATTTGTTGTTCCCATAGTTAATGGTACAATAGGAGGAGTATCCTTAGTTTTCAAAGGCATCGTAGAAGGACCTTCTTCAGTATTTTATTCTCTGGGGTATACAGTATTTATAGGTGTAGCACCAAGACTTGAAATGACCCTTGCAGGAACATCTTGATAAGTAACTTTAGCTTTTTCCAAAGCTTCATGAACCTGCTACATTGAAATCTCTTCCTCTGTCAAGGCAGGTTCTTCTATGGCTGCAATAGTTTTCCTTAATCTCTTATATTGTCTTGTTTAATTGGAGGAAGTAGGTTCATTTCTAGAATCCTTCTTCCTTTAATCCCTAAACCTCGATTGCTTTAAATAGAGATTTAGCCACTTCAGGCTTCTATCAACTACTATATGTGAAACTTTACGAATATCGGTCTCCTCCTTTTCCATCCAATCAATTGGATCCAAGTCCTTCATTTTGGGAATAGTCAATCT
Organism: Sequoia sempervirens; assembly: GCA_007258455.2. NCBI lineage: Eukaryota > Viridiplantae > Streptophyta > Pinopsida > Cupressales > Cupressaceae > Sequoia > Sequoia sempervirens. The sequence continues at coordinate 147,800 of VDFB02309879.1, read as the reverse complement.
TTCATATCCTCTTTTCCTTACTTCAAACTGATCTTACAGGTGGCCCAAAAGTCGTCCAAAAGGGGCCGGTGATGGTGAAATTGTGAAGCATATATACCATACATTATATTCTTAGGATCAAAATATTTCTTAGAAGTATGATGTTTAAAATTCATGGACTAAAACTCCTTTGTTGTTGTCTCAGCTGCTACTGAATAGGAACAAGAACAAAATTGCAATTGCATTGGGAATGAGTGGCATCCAACCTTTTGTTGTGTAGATAACTTAGCATTCACCTCGGCTACTTGATGAGCAAACTCCATCAAGATCCATCTATCACCACAACACCTTGGTAACTTGAAAGGATTCTTTTCAAACCCAAACAATCTAAAATATGTCAATTTGTGGTATTGGATAAACCAATATCCCCACTCTTCAAAAAACTCCATTGCCTCCTGGGACAATCTAAATCCAACTTCACCTATGAGCTTATTAATGATAACATATAAAAATGCATCATTGACTCTTTCGAAGTGTCTTCCTACTATCTTCAGCTCCAATTGGTCATAATTCTCCCATACTTTCTTCTGATCCAGATCATCATCCATTGATCCCACATCAGTTAATCCCAGAAATTGTCCCATTCTTGTAGCACAAGAGATTACATATGAAGACATGTAGAATGTCTTGGTTTCTATTAGTTTTACTAATTGATCATGGATGTTGTCCAAAATTATATGTCCCCAACCAAGTATTGTGATCCTTCCAAAATTATTTGAATAAATGGAAACATCCAGTTCTCAAAGGTATGAGAGTCTTCCTTTCCAAAAACTCTAGATTGCAATGTGATCATATCACCAATTTCTTCTGAGAAATCATTCCTCTTGGGTTTAGGTGGCATCTTCTTTAGTGATTTATTCTTTATCTTAATCCATCTTTTGTTAATGACCTTTTTGTTTCCTTCCTCATATGTTGCCCAATGTTTAAGTGCATCAACTTCAAACATAATCTTTGGGTTAGCATGAGGAGGAGGATCAAAAACAAGTCTAATCATTATTGGGGTTAAATCAATGATCACATTGCCTTGTGAATCAATACAATACCTCTGAGTTGGATTATATATTTTTTCAATAGTTAAAACAAACTCAAGACATTCACAACAATAGGGAAAGTAGCCACATGTTCCAGCTCAGAAGAAGCAATCCTTGTTGCCCTTGGGGAAGCATCTTCTAGAAAATTATCCTCACAAAACTAGTTCAAATCAATATGTCCTACAAGCATATCAATAATCTTCATGTTCTCAAAACCAAACTTAGAGGGTACTGGGGTCCCTTGGAACTTGTACTTCATTTTAATAGGAACATGTTCTAGTTTGAGCTTTTTAACTCTTGCTCCTTTTAATGTTCCTTCATCAAGCACTTCTTCCTCCAAATTATAAATTTGTTAGTCACCTACAATACTAACAGTTATCAAACAAAGAGGAGACATGTGAAAATAATATGAGCACAAGAATTCATATTAAATCTCCATTCATTCAAGATAAATTCCCATTTTACAAGCTAATTCAACATTTTTGGGTTTCGGGTTTGAGACAAGACCAAGAACCTAACTATTTTAGGCATAATACTGAACTATATTAGAAATCAGGATCAGGGAAAACCTTGAACCTAAACTTAATATATCACCCTTCAATTCTATTGGACATCGAAATCGGGTTTTGGTTCATCACCTACACCTATAGTGATGAACAGGGTTTAGTTTGATTTCGCGGTCCAATCCCGCAATGTGTTTAGAAATTGGGATCGGGCCTTCACTAAGCAGTGATACTTAACAAATGGATTCGGTAAAGGGTTCTCTCCGAGTTCCAATCTTGATGATGCATCAAAATTCAGATCTAGGAAATGATTTGGAACCTGACCCAAAGGAGTGAACAAGTGTGAGTAACATCCCAAGTTTTGATCCCGACCATAGTTCGAGAGTCAAAATCCAGACATGGTTTGGAATCAAAACCTGGTAAAGGGTTCTCTCCGAGTTCCAATCCTGATGATGCATCAAAATTTAGAACTAGGAAATGATTTGGAATTGGACCAAAGGAGTGAACAAGTGTGAGTAACATCCCAAGTTCTGATCTCAACCATAGTTCGAGAGTTGAAATTGGGACATGGTTTGGAATCAGAACTTTAGAAAACAAGAAAGGATATGTCAACCCTAAGTTTTGATCCCAACATTGTGTTAGAAGTCATAATCGGGATGGCACTAAATGGTGGAACCTAAAGACATGTCAAGGGTTTGGTGCCCATTCAAAATTCGATCTTGATGGATATACGGGGATTGAATTCGGGACACTGGTTGATACATTGTCAAAACATTTAAAAAAATTGAAGTCACAACCCGAACTCCGATCCCGATAAAACATTAGAAGTTAGGATTAGGATATGGTCTAAGAATGGACCTTTATGATGATTTAAGCATACAGTGTAGTTTTAAATCCCAATTTTGACAGAGTTGTGGGAATCGAGATCAAGGCAATCAGCAAATATAAAGGCATCCAAATAAATATAACATAATCTCTAATCGTACCTTCGCGATCAGACTATGATTTGTAATGGTCTGTATTTTAAAATTTATCAAATTTAACACAAACATGACCAAGTAGTATGAAAACCTTAGGTAAACTAGGGCACAGTGGGAACAGAAAATCCCACAAATGAAAGACAAAACAAAACATGAGAAAAAAACAAAACGTAGAAAACACAAAAAAAAAAAGGACAAACGAACCAAAGGGTTTGAGAACAAAGAAAAATACACCAATGAGTGCCAAGAAAAATAGAAAACAAACCAAAAAGAACAAGAAAGAAACTAGAAATGTGAAACAACGGACAAAACAAACAAAGGTAAAACACAAGACAAGACACCTACCTTAAAACGCAACTAGAAATTTGATAGCACGACGAGAAATCCAAGTGCTAACTCAAACCCTAACTCTCGACACCACCCTAGTTCACTCTGTCGAAGTCTACAAGCCAAAATGAGTGAAAAATGAGGAGTAGAAAGAATAAAAACTCACTCGCACGTGTGAACAAGTGTCCATAAATGCGGGTTGGGGGCCTTGGGATCGAGGTGGAAGTCATAAATGTGCCATACCAAGAATGAAGGTAAGCGAGAGTTGAGATCGAGATAGGACACAACACCAAACTTTCAATGAGTGTAAATTTCTAGCGAAGGTCTAAAATCCAAATCCTGATGAACAAAGACAAATGTGGGAATTGGGATTAGGACAGAACATGAAATAAGAAATTTGGAAAAGTTCTTAGTTCTAGTTCTGGTCTAATGTCCAATTCTAAAAAATAAAAAGAGAGTCAAAAATCGAGATCGTGATGAAAACAGGAACAAGAACTTTTGAAAAGTTCTTGGTTCTAGTTCTAGCCCGATGTTTGATTCTGACATAAGCAAAAACACACAAGGAAGAAAATTGGAGGTCGAGATCAAAAAGAAAATAGGAACTTACACTTTCAATGGTGTAAGGTGATGGTTTTGATCCAATGTTTGACTTCATAGAACAAGGAAAACACAAGGCAAAGCGTGGTGATCGGGATCAAAACATAAACAGGAACTTGAACTTTAAAAAGTAACAAGTGTCAATGACAATCTGAAACCCGAACCCAAAAAACAAAGGAAAACAAGGAATTAGGATAAAAAGACAACTCCTAAGGCCCGAACAAGAACACCAAGGACAAAAAAAACAAAGGGGGACCCATTTTAGCCAAAAACAAAATGGGGTGGTTAAGCAAGGAAAAACACTTCCCTATTTCATCATGTTGAGCAAGAAGAGCACCCAAAGTTGCTAATGTAGTCAAGATATATGGAATCAAGGGTTTATTCGGTATTGGTGGCATAAGGACAGGAGGTGTCAGTAGATAATCTTTGATTTTTTGGAAGGTTATCACATTTCTCAACCCACCTATATGTTATCCCTTTGTGGAGAACGTGAAAAAAGGGATGAATCTCATCTGCCAACAATGCTATAAATCTCCTAATAGACTTTAATCTCCCTTGTAGACCTCACATTTTCTTTAGTATTTGTGGTGGCTCCATATCCAAAATTGCTTTGACCTTGGTTAGATCTATCTCAATTCTTCTTTATGACTCTATGTACCCTAGGAGCTTGCCTCATGTGACCCCAAAGATGCACTTTTTTGAATTCAACCACACCTTTTACTCTTTGAGTCTTTCAAAGATTGGTCCTAGTACTTCTATATGCTCCTTCCTCATTCTTGACTTAGCTAGAATGTCATCCACATAGTCTTCAAGGAACATGTCATGAAAGATCAATGTCATCACTCTCTAGGATAAGTAGCTCCAACATTCTTCAACCCAAATAGCATCAAGTTCCAACAATAGGTTCCTCACGGACATGTGAATGTTGTTTTGTGTTGGTCTTCCTTGGTAATCATGATCTGGTTATAACCTAAGAATTTTTCCATAAGTGATAACATCTCATGCGCAACAATCAAATCTACAATAATGTCAATGTTTGGAAGAGGAAAGTCATCTTTCAAACATGCTTTGTTTAAATCCTTGAAGTCAATACATATTATGATGCCCCTAATGGGTTTTGAGACTGGCACCAGGTCTAAAACCCACTCAAGATAGTCTATTTTTCAGATAAATCCTACGTCAAGGAGTTTTTGCAATTCTATTTTAACCAATAATGTTATATGTGGGTACATCTTTCTCAGCTTCTAGTTTACTAGTTTATCTTTTAGATAAATTGCAATATGGTGGAAAACCACTTCAAGATCAAGGCCAGGCATATCTATATAGTACCATGCAAAGTTTTCCTTCAAATATTTTAAGAAAGCTGCTAAGTTTGTTTACTCTTCATACAATAGTGATTCTGCATAGAAGGTGATCTAAGCTGCCTCATATGTCCACACATTTACTAGATTAGCTTTCTCTAGAAGTAGTGTTGACTTCTTTGGATGCATCACACTAAGGGGAATATTGAATACCTCATCCTTTGGCATCTTAAAGAGGTTTTCGCTATCAAATGTATCCTTTGTTTTTACTTTTTATGATCAAAAAGTTCCACATTGTGGTTTTCACTTAAATATCTACAAGTAATTCTGATATCATCGATTTTGCAACTGAGGGACTCAATTGTTTCCCCATAGTAAGCTTGTGTATCCAGTTCTATTTCAAAACCTACTTTTTGATCCCTATATGGTATGTTGTCATGAAGTCCCTTAAACTCAGAGATTGCTTCATCATTTTTTAATGAATCTAGAATAGGTGGTCCTCATTGGTCCATGTTAATGAGTTGAGGTTAAACTAGCTTTATTTCAGTGATTTGGTTGTTTGGAGCAAAGGATGTAATTGTTATCATGAATATGGAGGTATCCTCAAATAAATCTATGATATCGAGGGGAAAGTCATCGAGGGTATTATCACGTGATGTAGGTAACCAAGAGGAAGGTTCGACTTGTTTCATAGAAGCACCCTTGCCAAGAATGGTCACTTTTCTTGTGGTACATCCAAGACCAAGATTCTTGGGTCATTTCGCTGGAGCAAGGGGTTCTAGCAAACCATTGTTGTTCTACCCCAACTTCTCATTCTTATTGTATCCCCAACCCATCATTAGCTACAATCCTTTATTGTAATCTTCCATTGGAAGAATGGGCATGGGTATATTATCTTGGTATAAAAACATGGATATACTATCCTCGTCGATGATCTCTTTGTTCAAATCTCCCCACTTGGTGAAAGTGATAGATGCAACCTTCATTTTCTTAGATACATTGTTAATAGGTTGAGGTTTCCCATGAGATTTAGGAAAAAGAGGCAACTCTCCAAGTACAAAAGAATCCTTCTTCAAGTTATAATCTCCACAACCATTATCTTTGATCATTTCTTTTATATCTGGTATGTTCTATATGATGGGTGCTTTGGATTCGAAGGTGGAGGCTAGGAAAGATGGGTCAACAACAAGGAGGATGTTGGCCCTTCATTATTTTTAGGCACTTGTGGGATCTTGTAGTAGTTTTCTTCAAGGTTCTTGTAGTAATAGAATGGTTTGAGATCACCATGGATTGTAACTCCTTTATCTTCATAAGGAAATTCGACACACTAATGGTATGTGGAACCTATGGCTTTCATGGCATGGATCCATGGATGACCAAGAAGAATGTTATATGGAACCTGTCAAGATCAAGCACTTGGCAAGTAGTTTTAGCAATGGCAAGTCATAGTTGGATAAGGAGCTTGATTGTACCATGAGAAACTCATTCTTGATCATCATATGCCTGTATGATAACACCTTTTTCCTTTTTCATGGAATCTTCAGAGAAACCCAAGTTTTTGATTAGTTGAAGGGTAAAGATATTTAGACCAGCACCTCCATCCATGAGGACTCTTTTAACTTTGTTCTTGTGAATGATGGCCTCAAGTTGCAATGTGTGATTGTGCGATGGTTGTGTTGGGAGGTCTTTCTTAGAAAAGGTAAGAAGATGAGGAGTGGTGATGTGCCTTATCATAGCTTGGAATTGCTTAGTATCAAGATTCTTGGGTATGGAAGAAGTTGATAAATCCTTTTCTAAGATATCCCTATGTGTGGGGGATAGTTTTAGTAACTCCAAGATGGAGATTTGGGTAGGAGTTTTCTTCAATTGTTCTAGGAGACTATAATCACTAGGGTTCAACTTCACAAGTGTGGATTTTTCTCTAGGTTGTGATGATGCTCCTTGGATTGTGACCTTTCCTAAACATGTGTTGAATCCACACTCTTCCCTATTCACTTTGATCATGATGACAGATATGAAATTATCACAAGATGCAACCATATTGTTATACACATTATCCAATTGGTATAATCCATCCCCTTAGCATTGTCATTTCCCTTACTATGATCAAGCATCGGATTCTTCTATATCTTGAGATCCCAGTTTCCTAATTGTTGATCGATAGTCATGTCTCCATTTTTTATAAGATCTTGGATGATATTTTTCAGTTTCATGCAGCTCGTTGTCATATGTCAATTGATTTTATGGAAATCAAAAAGATCCTTCTCGCTATACCATAGTGGTTTAACTTGAGGTTCATGGTAATTTTTATAATTGGGGAGCATCATTAGATTGAATTGCACCAACTTTTGCATGACTTCCTCAATAGGCTCCCTTAAACGTGTGCATTTACGTTGTTGAGGGTAGTTGTTCCTAGGGGTGGTCTTCTTTATGTGTTTGTATTGTTGACTTGATTATTTTGTGGTTTCTTTTTTGTTTGTTGTGTGTTTGTTGGTTGATTTTTTGTTTGTATGGGAGCACTTAGGACCACTTTTGCATCAATGACACCATCATTAGTTACGTTCTTGTTCTTGGTCCATACACAAGGCTTGTCATTAGAACTAGTAGATGGGTGGTTGTCTTGTATGCTTGTGTGTTTCCTTGTGCAATAAGGGCTCTTTAGATGTTAAGGGCCCTAGGGATGAGTTCCTCGTATGATGTCACATTGCATTTTTAGTTGAAAGGATAGATCTATGTCTACGTTGGCAACAATGATCCCTATTTTTTTCTCTTTAGGGATAGGCCATTCACTTTTGTTGGCTCTATGCCTCCATCGTTGTAGGAAATTTGCAAAGGATTCACCCATGTTCTATTTGAGGGTGTACAATTCTTCCAAGCTTAAGTCGATGTCTAGGTTATAGGAGAAGTGATCCACAAACCGATTGATTATTTCTTGGAAGGTTTGAATTCTTGAAGGTACAAATGTGAGAACCATTCTATTGATAAGCCTCCCAAACTTTGTGGGAAGATGTGTATTAAATATGAGTCATTGTATACAACTTCCATACATGCCATGTAGAACTCCTTGATATGATCCTCTGGATTTTCTGACCTTTACATTTTTCAAACTTGGGTATCTCAAAACTAGATGGGAATGGTATCATTGCAATGCTTCTATCAAATAGGTATGAACAAAAGTCTTGTGTGTGTGATTTCTCTGTTTTTCCCATTTGGATGTCTTGGATTTTTTGTGTAAGCACCCTAATTTGCAAGGACAAATTGTCTTGCAAGTTTTGTGGTGGAGCATATGTGTTATATTGTGTAATGGTAGATGAATTAAATGCAGTATTTTGATATGGGGGTGTGTTATATGGAGAGTATGGATAATTTTAATATTACATATGTAATGGTGATAGTAGTGGAGGTGTGGTGTATGCTCCTTGTGTGTTTTGATTCAAGACAATTTTTTGCATGCTTGTGTATGGTTGTTGGGGGTTGTATTACAACCCTTATTGTTGTTATTGTTGTGCAAGTACTTATTGTTATTGAGCGTATTGTTGTGCTTGTAATTGGGCTTGTTGTTGTGCATGAAATTCTTTAGCTTGTAGTTGTGATTGTTGTTGTGCTTGCAATTGAGCTTTTTATTGCACTTGTAGTTGAGATTCTTGTTGTTGGGCTTGTAATTGAGCCTATCATTGTTGGGCTTGTAATTGAACATTTTGTTTTTGCATTAACGATTATGCTTGTTGTTGTTGGGCTATAAATTGAGCTTGGTATTGTTGCTGATTTACAATAGGTTGTTGATAAGCCAATGCATTTTGTCCTTGTGATAATGGAATGGTGTTTTGGTTTGGGAAAAAATGACTTGTTTGCATGTATTTTCTTGAGATGTTTCAATTTTGTGGAATGAGTGGTGGATTTTGGGGGATGATATTGTGGGTGATTTGTGGGCTAAGTTGATTTTGGGGTGGCTAATGCATGATGAGATTTTGAGGGTTGGACATTAGATTTGGATTTGGTACATTTTGTCCTTGATTTTGTGTTATCATTCCTTGTAAAATCTAAGATTAGGGTGGAGGAATGTAGGCTTGAGGTCTTTTTGATATTTCATGCCCCCCTTAGATGACCCATCACTGATATCTAATCTAAGAGATCCTTCATGGGCAATCTTGCATGAATTTTCCTTGAGGTTTCCTAAATTTTGTTGTCCCAAAATTTCAAGTTTTCGGGCTGTCTCTTACCCACTTCCTTCATGCCTTCTCCATTGCTCCTTCCTTTCCCTATTTTCTTCTATGTTTTTCAAGTATCAGCCTTCGGCCTTACCCTTTACCCCTTACAAATCCCTCTCCTCTTCCATTTTTTCCTTTCTCATTTCAGCCTTTGAGCTTCCACTTTACCTCTTACCTTTCTTCAGTAAGAGGTATCTCATCCTTCAACCTCCGAAGGGATTCCTCTCTGTTAGTGTAAATAATTATTACACTAGCATAAGTTAACTTAGGTCATGCATCATTTATTCCTAGGTTAGATTTTAATAAATCATTTAATAAATGCCAGGGTAATATCCCCTTCCATGTTTGTAGGGATAAGATTCCTTCTAGAAGATAAGTTGCCCTTCTAGAACTTATCTCAACATTTAATAATTTTCTAGATAGGGTTCACATGTTGTCACATGTTGTTAGATCAAGACACATGGCAACATCTCATGCATTTTAGGTTTTCTCTCATGCCTATATATTCAAGGCATCTTGTACATTTGTAATCATCCAATTTCATAATGTAGATCAATATAGAATCTCCATTGTGCATGCCTAAGTTCGAACACTTTCTTTGTGGTTGATTATCTTTCCTGGAAAAGGTCCTCCATTGAAGACTGTAGCTTCAGGGACCTTGTGCATCCATAATCTCAACATGGTATCAAAGCTTGTCCAGTGAAATGTCAACCCTCGATCAAGAAAGTTGGTGTGTGAGATTCTTCGCAGGCTAGGTGGTTCCATTGAAGGCTACTTGACTTCACCTAGGGACCAAGCTGATTTTTGAAGTATAGAGAGTTAGATCTGAGCTCGCCATTGTCTTCAGAAGGCCTCAAAACCCTAAGATCGTCTACCCAATCATCAAAATTGAATACATCAACCCGAGAGCCATCAAAGGTATTTTAGGGTTTGCAAAATCAACCGTACTATCCATACAATTTGCAGTAAAAAATTACTCTAGTCAATTTTCCTCTGAGGCAAAAAATATTTAGTTGCAGGCACTTTTTGTTTCAGAAAAATCAGGGCTTTATCTATTTTTATTGGCAAAAAAAATTATTTGGCTATTTTTCTATAGTTGCAAAATAAATAATTTCATCAACTGCAATTATTAATTTCTGGTCAGCATTCATAAAGGGTTGAATTTTTCTATTCCATCGACATATATCATTTTTTGCAGATTTAATTATTTTTCATCTGCATATATATATATATATATATATATTCATCTTGATTTTTAATTGATTTTAAAGCAATATTAAAAATCAAATAAAAATGTGTATTGTCAGCTTTACATTCTAAAAATCTGCAAAATATATTTATTGGCCCATTTGGTAGGCACATCCTTTGTACCCTTCATCCGTGTTTGACCATATGCCGCATCATTGGCGTCATTTTTTGGCATCCCTGTCGGCCTTACTCATCACTAGATGTTTACCGTCACCACTGGCTGGTTTTTTTTGCTACCGACTTTGTTCTCTACTAGGCCCGTGTCGGCCATCCTTTGCCGCTCACCTTCACCAGAGTTATTCCTGTCGGTGCCTCCATCCTTTGTCATCATGCATCACAGGCCCAATGATCGTGCCCTGTTCTCCATGCATCGCTGACCGAGGTGTCCACGTTGACCGTCGATTGAAGGTTTCGCTTAATTAAGCGGTGCCACCAAGCTAGAAGTTCGCTCTGCCCGAGATTATAGCCCTACCACCACTTAAAGTAGTGCGCTTTTTCTTTTCCTTATATACTGTCATGGTCACATCAAGGACCAGGTGCCAGTGCCTAGGGGGCTGGAATTTTTCCCCTAGTTAGCCTGCAGAGTGCCTCCTATAGGCCTTTTTTTTCATTTTATCATAACTTTCACCCACGATATTGAAATTCAGCAAACGATATACCGTCAGAAAGATAATTTTGTCTACTTTCCAATGGTGACATCAGTTCTATGAAATTTTTCTCACTAAAAAATCTATAGCCAACATAAGAAAAAACCCTAATTTTGACTCAAAGACTCGTAACTTTGCAACTGTTCATCAGATTTCAGTGATTCTAGTAGCATCAGGAAGCATTTTCGGATCTTTTTTCATTAGTCCAGACCCCTTGATCAGTTTTAGCTCTAGGTACTCTTGCATTGATTTTTTTAGTTTGGTGCATTTTTTCAATAACATGGACGTCTTGAAGCTTGGGAAAATATTTTTTGATCTAGGTAGCATCACTTCAGTTGCACATCATCTTTGGAAGCTTCTATTTGTTGTTGAAGGTCATTTTTCTTTGTGTTTTTTTGGAGAAATTTCATTATGGGGCTTGCATATACTCCTTCTTTGGTTATGTCACACAAGGGTAACTATCAACAATGGCAATATGGGATTGTCCGCCATCTCCAATCACTTGATTTATTGCCACATCTATTTGGTATAGTTCCTCATCTAAGTGAAGGTATTCATGAACTTTCTTGGAGTTGCAACAGATACACTGTTTTGGAGATCATTGAGATGCAAGTTGATTGTAATGTTTTGAGTTTTATTGATCTTTGTGATTGTCCTCACATCCTTTGGACTAAGCTTTGGGAGATATATGGAGATTCAGATACTCCACCATTCCTCGATGGTCATGATTCAGAATGTCATTCTTCATATCAGGTACCCCACAATGATATTTTTGTGCAGGAGGTTGATTGCCTTGAATCTTCCAAAGAGGTTGACAAGGTTCCTTCAAGTGCTTCTTCTCCATCAGAGACTATTGGTATCTCTTCACATTCAATGGTTCCTTGTCCAGATTCATTAATTGAGGCTTCCACTATCATCATCCATCAAGACACATTCAGTTTTCCAAAATTGACATCACAGGATGGCTTTGTTTTAGGTATCACTTACATTGCTACTTCTACAAGTTTGGAGGACATTCTTGAGGGGATATCACTCCTCTATTCAGATTCTACCTTGGATAGTTTTCTTGAGTCTCCTCATCCCTTTGTATCAACCTTGATTGGGGATCTAGAGACTATCTTGGAGGCACTTGGTTTCTCTTCAGATATTTCATGTATGAGACTTCTTCCCCGTCGTTCCATTCAGGATTTGAAGTTTCTTCAGCATCTACAATTGGATTGGCTTCAAACTTCCTTCAGTGGTTTTCAGGATACTTCATTCAGGGGGGGCTATCAAGTCTCCATCACATTCATCATATCCATCACACCATCTTTGGATATTGTTCAGCATCAGTTTCTACATCATCCTGGTTTGTCACCCTCTTCATTGATTGTGGCATCTTCATCATCAGGCAAGGAGACATTTGAGCAGAGTTCAAAGACATCATTGGCATCCACTTTCATCCTTCCTTCCTTTAATTCCTATCCAGAATGGGAAACAGCTCTGCACTTTCATTTGGTTTTGTTTCTTCCAAAAGGGAGACAAGTTGTTTGTCGAAATTGGATCTTGTTTTTTCTTCAAACACTTACCATTTCTACAGGTGATCACATCTTCTAGGGGTGCTATATAGTCTCTTTATTTCCTCTCTATGGGGGAGCTATTGCATTGTATTCATGTGATGGATGGTGCACTTGGGGGGTATTTGGGAGTCCTCCATCCTTCCCATCCTATCTCACATTTTTTCTTTTTCATCTCTTTTTTTGGAGAGGGATTTTGTTCCCACTGGGTTTTCCCCTTTTCTCTGGTTGTGGGATATTTTATGCATCTTCATTTACGTGGGTACCTAACATGGCCTCATAGCCGGGACCCATCTTCTTGCATAATCATTGCATTTTCCTCCCGAAGTTGAACTTATGGAGGGGTGTTGGTGTAATTATTTATTACACTAGCATAAGTTAACTTAGGTCATGCATCATTTAGTCCTAGGTTAGATTTTAATAAATCATTTAATAAATGGGGTAATATCCCCTTCCATGTTTGTAGGGATAAGATTCCTTCTAGAAGATGTGTTGTCCTTATAGAACTTATCTCAACATTTAATAATTTTCTAGATAAGGTTCACATGTTGTCACATGTTGTTAGATCAAGATGCATGGCAACATCTCATGCATTTTAGGTTTTCTCTCATGGCTATATATTCAAGGCATCTTGTACATTTGTAATCATCCAATTTCATAATGTAGATCAATATAGAATCTCCATTGTGCATTCCTAAGTTTGAAAACTTTCTTTTTGGTTGATTATCTTCCTTGGAAAAGGTCCTCCATTGAAGACTGCAGCTTCAAGGACCCTGTGCATCCATAATCTCAACACTCTCTTCGTCATAGTTTCCTCTTTCCTTCTTCCTTTGGTATATGGTAAGCTATAGGCCTAGTGCCTAATCTCCAATGACCAGACGCTCGACCCCTGACAAAGACACATTTTCGGGGCTTCGAACCATTTAATTCATGCTTGTAAAGGCTATTTTCGGGCCTAACGCCCCAACCTTCCTACGTTTTGAATTTTTTTTTGGGCGATGTTTTTTATGCTCGATTTGACTTTTGAGTAGCTTGTCTCATTTCCTAGGCTTCAAGGATGATATTAATTGTATTCCATGCCTTCTGCAAGTGGATTTCATGGGCACTCATGCCCATTTATTTCTCTTTGTTGAATTCTTGACAGATCTATGCCCTAGGTCATGATTTTCACAAGATAGCTCCATTATTGCATGCATAGGCTTCATTGCTAACCCTAGTTAGGGTTAGGGTTTGATTTGTGTTTCATATTTATGCCTGGTCTATAAAGGCAAGAAATGTATTCATTTTCGAGCTCCTCTAGGGTTTTCCTTTTGCATACTATATTTCACACTTTGCCATTGTAAATATTGGCTAATGCCTTTGCATTAATGAAGTTGATTATTGTTGTCAGTTGTCTCCTCTTTTATGTATGAGTAATCTTTCATTACCTTCATTTTTGAGTGTTTGTTTACATTTTTATGTATACATATTGTGTTAAATTTTTTGCAATTGTTGTGTTGAGAAATTTTCCTTCCTTCTAGTGCTATGTCAAAACCTAACCTCTGTGTTTACCTCTAAAATTGACCAAATAGAGAGTTTTGTGAGTCCTTTGGTCCCCTTCTTTGATGCACTATCCAATCTTGGCCAAGAAGAAACAACCTTCTATCTTGGTGTATCACCTCCATTTTCCCTTCCATGCATTCCTTCTAACCCTTTTCCCTTGTGAGCTATTAGAGTAGGTTAGAGGTAGGTTTTCATTTTTTGGGTTGGACTAGCACATTGCATTAGGATTGAAAATGGAAGCTATCCTTCTCTGGATATTTGACCTCATACGCGCAACAGTCCCACACCTTAAGGTCATTTCCATTGTTTCATTGGAATGTTGAACTTTGTGCTCAGTAGGGTACAATTTTATGTGACAATAGTTTTTGGCACACCTAGTGGGACTACTTCTCTCCATTGAAGAATTTGGTGTTTTTTTTAATGCATCTTTCCTTTTGAGGTATATCTTCAAACACCGTGGTGACTCCATTCAAAATCATCTGGTTCAAGCAGCCTAGTTTCATTTCATGTCATTAAGAAAGTGGTGCCTTCCTCAACATTTCAGCCTTTGGAGGCATTCTTCAAGCACCTAGTGACTTTGTAATATCATTTGGGTGACTCTTTGTGTATGTACTCAAAATATTTGGTTGGGCAGTCCTTTGCTCTTATTTTGTAATTTTTAAGGTGTTTCCTGATGAGTCTAGTTTATGGTCTCATTTTTGGGTAGAATTTGTGATTTAGTTGTTGAAGTTATCACAGACTTTTACATTAAGTGTTGATACTTTTTATGATATTTTCCTCAAACTATAGACATTGGGCTTAATCTTATTTTTGCAAATCTTTAATGATAATGGCATGTTATATGGATTGTCTATATTAATTTTGCATGTGGTTAATGAATTTTCCTTAAGGTGGTTATAGATATGAAATTATTGTGCATACTAACATTGCCATGCAGATTTAATTTGAAGATGCTAAATTGAGGAAGACACCACCAACTGGGCATGCACCATAACATCCAGCAAGGGAATCGTTCAAAGTTCAAAGGAGGTCGATGGTAGGAGATTCCTCATGTGAACCAAATGTAACTTCCTTGTAGTGGTCATTATTGATGTTGAGCAAATGTGTGTGTTACTGCAGTGCTAAATCCGCAATTGGACATGCACATCTGACCAGATTCCATACATGCATAACTGCCACCCCATTTTCTCTGTTTTCCCTAAATGGCATCCTCCCAGTTCATGGAGTTGACTTCCTTTTTTAGTTGGTAGTATAAATAAAGATTAGATGCTCCTTATCGGGAGGTTGCACAATTTGATATTGTACTTGCATTCTTGAGTTTTTAGTAATATAGATATACTACTCTTTTGTACTCATGATTTACAATGAATAAAATGAAGTTCTAAGTTTGAGCATCTAGGCTCTCATTATTTTTAGAGGATACTTAACCAAGGGGGCCCACTTGGTGATTAATTTGTCCTTTAGTTTAGTATTATTTTAGTATTACTTTCTATTCAGTAATTAGTTAAAAATTTGGCACCGACTATTCCTACAGCCACTAGAATTCCATTATGTGACTATTCCTACAGCCAAAGCAAATAGAGTAGTGCCCTGTTTGTTTTCTCATATTTTCATTTATGTCATGCATTTCAGCTTGGTGTAATTTCTAATTGACGGTTAGAATTTATGTTATTCATTTCTAAGTAATTTACTTTTAGCATTGTGTATTTCTTAGCTATAGAATGAAAATGGCTACTTTGGGTTCCTAGTGCGCATACTATGCTAACCCATTTCAAGTTCATGTCCCTGGGTTGACAAGTTAAATGCACTTTCATGATGATTGAAATAGCTATTCAGGTTAGATGTTCAATCTCTAAATCATGGTTGTAAAGGCCTAGTTGTTGAATCATTGTAGGAGGCAGACATTTTTGACATCATTGTTGGGGATGGTGTCAAACTAGGAATTTCTTTGGAGTCATTGATTGTTTTCTTGCTGTATTATTTTTGAATTTGTTTGTAGCATACCCCTCATTTAGGAAGTAATGGCCCCCCTTATTCTTTACCAATTCTTTGTGTGAGTTATCTGATAGTGAGCGATATCGCACGATAAAGGAAGGCTTATATTAGATGCTTATGGGAGACTCTTCCTAAAAATATTGATCCATTCAGAAGAGCTTCCAAATCTACCCAAGAATGAAGAAGAAGAAGAGTTAAACCCCTTTGCTGATGTATTTCCTAATCTCACCAATTCTGAAGCTTCCACTGAAGACCAAAATCAATTTGAGAATCCCTTTGTTTGGGAAATCCATCCAGCAGGCATGGGTGATGCAAATAGAAATAGACCTAACCAACCAGCTTTTCCTTTCCCCATTTCCCATCAGAATGAAGTGGAAAACCTCAAAAATATCCCTACTTCAACCCTTCCTAAGTTTATGACTTTTACGAAGATCCCGATACCTTCTGTTCATTTTGACATACCTACGAGTTGGTGATTATACCATTGATGACCATAGGCTAAACTATTTCCCATCAACACTCTAAAATAAGTTGTAATAAGATGGTTCATGTGCCTGTGGCAAAGATATTGTGGCAACTTGGGAGGACATGAAGAAAAAGTTCCTTGAGAAATACAAGGAATATTTCAGGGGCAGTGACATGAGAGGAGATGACATTTTTAGGATGCAACAAAAGGAGGATGAGATCCTGGAAGATTACATTTCAAGGTTTCTATTTTTCTTACAAAAATATTCACACCATACCCTCAACAAAGAATCACAGAAGTTTCTTTTCTTAAGAGGAATCAATGAGAGTTGCATTGATGCCTTGGACCTAATGGCAGGAGGAGATATCACCCAAGTTCCTTGGGAAGACATCAAGAAAATATGACAAAAATACTCTAGGGAAGCTTCAAAGAAAGGGAGAGCTTACCAATCCTCTATGGGTAAGTCATCCACTAGTGGAGTCTCAAGAATGGAGATCACACACTTGCTAGCACATTTCAAGCAAGACATTACAAACAATCTAGCTACTCAACTGGATACATTTCATGCCAAGAAGAAACAAGAGGAGGAAGAGGCAATGTTGGTAGAGTATTGCCCCCATTGTAGATAGAAGAAGGACTGTAGATGCAAGATGGTAGCTAATATTCAAAGCAAGCAAATTGGACCTGAGTTCAAGCCAATCCAGATTGAAGAAGATCAAGTCTATTGTGTTGCACAAAGGAAGCCTTGGGCTCCAAGACAAGATATGCCACTGAATCCACTATCTTATGTTGGGCCATATTTCAATTCCTATTTATCTGGTAACCAATGGTGGCCCCCATATCCATCCAACTATGGAGGATATCCACCATGGCCTTGGGGTAACCCTCCAAATGCTTGGCCCCATCATAAAAAATCTCCACCCCAATGGCAGCAACCTCAGGGGAATTGGCAGCAATATCAAGGGCATTGGCAGCCACCTCTAGGAAATTGGAAGCAAACAAATCAATGGAGGGGAGGAAAGAAATGGCCAACCCAAACAACTAGTTGCATGCAGCCACCTTCTCATCACCAGCAACCTGCTATAATGCCTTCACCTACTAATTCAAGCTCAAACCCACCTAAACCTACTCAGCTACTAGCTAAGCCCACACCCAATCCAAATAACAAACCACAGCAACAGTCTACATATAGAAGTTGAAAAACCAACTTCACAGTCCCCAAGACTCACCTGCAAGAAATCACCTATCACATGCAACAGATATTCAGAACAAAAATGAAAAAATGTTTTGTAAACCCTCAGAGAAAATTTGTGCAAGCAAAAATCCAGAATAATGATTATTGAAAGTAATTGTTTTACAAATAATATAAAATCCTTCAAAAAGGAAATCATGCACAACCCTAATCTTATCTTGAGCAAAAAGACAGCTCAACAAGATAAGGATAAGAATTAACCTAGGAAATAAAATATGCCTAAGTAAACTTATGCTAAAGTGTAATTAAATAAATAATTACACCAACACCCCCCCATAAGTGCAACTTAGAGAGAAGCAAATTATTATGCAAGGATAGGTCCCGACAATAAGGCCTAATTAGGTACTCATTTACAAATGCAATGCAAACTAAATCAAACGGGGTAAAGGAGAAAACCACATGGGAACAAAACTCCTCCCCAAAATAGAATGAAAACTAAGTGATGAAAGATGGAGGACTTCATAAGACCCCACAAGGACACCATCCATCACAAAGATACATGAAAGAACTCCCCCATAAGAGAGGAAGAAAGAGACCACAAATCCCCCCAGAATGAAGTAACTCCAAAAGAATTGAAGAAATTGCATCTCCTGAAAGAAGTGAGAGGGAAGAGGCCGAATAAAAGAAATCTCTGAAGGTGAAGTAGGTGTAGCCCAAGATGTCTCCACAGAAGCAGGTGTGACCTCAACCAATGAAGAATTCAAAGTAGGTGAAGACTCAATAGGAACCTCCAAAGATGGATGATCAACAAGATCCTGTTGCACTGAAATAGATGAAGCCACATCAGTAGCCACAACAATAGCAACATGAGGGGGAGGATATGGAAGGGAAGGCTCAAGAACAGGATCTGAAGTGAGAACACCAATGTTCAAGAAGCCAAATCTCTCCTCTGAATGATGATGCACACTAGAAGTGTGAGGAATAGCTATAGGAATAGAAGCATCATCAGGAGAAAAATTGGTGAAGGAATACAACCAAGATGAGTGATCCACTATCCAAGTAGCAATCGCCATCGCCCCGATGATAACCGACCAGGTGTGAACTCACGTATCTCCCAAAGGCTTCCA
The DNA here is from genome assembly GCA_007258455.2 of Sequoia sempervirens. Classification (NCBI taxonomy): domain Eukaryota; kingdom Viridiplantae; phylum Streptophyta; class Pinopsida; order Cupressales; family Cupressaceae; genus Sequoia; species Sequoia sempervirens. Next base: position 129,041 of record VDFB02309879.1, on the reverse strand, counting down.
TGTGACCTCGAAAATGGAAAGAAGGTTGTTTTTCAAGTGAGGAACACACAAGACATCCTAAAAGGTGTTGTCCCCAAAACTAATAGACCCCTTCCCTGTAACACTCATGTAAGTATTGTTTCCCATCAAAATAGGAGACAAAGTGCAAGGCTTAAAGGAAGTGAACATAGACCGTGAAGATGCCATATGATGAGATGCTTGAATCTGTAGAAGCCATCTCCCTAATCCAATACTGGATGAAGCACAAAGAGCATGTCCCTTCATAACCGATGAAGTATGTAAAATAGTTGTGCCTATGTTATGTTGCTCTGAAGAAGAAGAATGAGGAGAAGAAGATGATGCAGACATCCTAGAAGGAAAATCAATTTGATGTTTCTGAAGATGTTTCAGCTCATCAATGTCCTTGTAACAATTATGTTCTGCATGTCCTTCCCTTTTGCAATATGCACATGTAGTCTTCTCCTTCCTAGATGATTTCCCCTTAGAAAAGGAGGATGAATCTAAGGAATCCTTCTACTGCTCATGAGGTTTGGAATCCTTTTGTTTCTATTTCTTTCCTTTTCCAGTAGAATCCTTCTAATCTCTAGGCTCCTATGATGCAATAAGTGCATGTGATGAGGAAGAAGGTTTCACCATGCCCATGCTAGCTAACTTAACTTTCTCTTGAGTGAGAGATGAAGGAAATTCATCAAGAGATGGCATAGTGAATCTTGTACCAAGTGCATCCCTAGTGGCATAAAAGGTAGATACAAAAACTGAATAATATGGTCCAAGATTAGAAAGAATGGACAATATCAACTCAGAGTCTTCCTTATGAACACCACACTATGACAACTGTAATCTAAGAGACTTGAGTTTGGTGAAAAAATCCTAGATGCTGTCAAAATCCCTAGGATTTAAGCCAATAAGCTCATTCTCTAACTGAAACCCTCTCATAGTATCCTGCTTCCCAAACAAAGACTCCAAAGTAGTCCATATCTCATTCGATGTAGTGCAAGACTCAATATGAAAAAGAAAGTCAGATGAAAGTAATGTATTATACCAAAAATTACAAGCTTCTCATCACACCTATTAAAACCATTTTCAAGAGGCACCCTGAGGTTCAATTTTGTTCATGGTTACCCTATACAACCTTTTGTGTTTCTAAATGAATCTCCATTTTTCCAACCAAAAGGTTGAATGGAGTAAGGGGTTCAATACTATGTAAATCCATGACGTAGAAACAACAATATATACTTCAAATAAAAATTCTTTTGATTCAAAAAACTCTGATTGCATCGCCAAGAAATAACCCAAAAAACAAAGGTTGAGTTCTGATAAAAAAATAAGATACCTAGAGAAAATTCTACAAAAATTAGGTCTGAGATCTAAGAAGATGATGGAACCAGCTTTCCAACGCCTTTTTTTTTTTAAAACAGAGTCAAGACACAAACGTTATGCCTCCCGAAGTGAAAACAACAACTTTTGGCTTTAAAAGGCCAAAAAGGAATCAAAATGGAAAAATTAGAAAAAAATAACTGGACCACTGGATTCGTTGTTGAATCAGCTTTCCGGTGATATCTCGTTTTCAAAAAAAAACCTCTGTTTTCCCAAGTTATGAGAAAAATAAAAAAAGGTCTGTAAAAGGCACTTTAAATGCTAAATAGGTGAAAAAAAATAGCTCTGGCCATGTGACTTAGGTGCCGCAGGGTTTTTTTAAAAATCTATTGGGCTGAAGGAAGTGCTTGTCATGGATGTGACCACCAAGTAATGTACAGGGCCTGGGGCTGGCTCCCTGGGTCAAGAATAAGACCGCCTGCTGGTGAATGGGCACATGGGGGTCAGAACGCCAGCTCCCGGTCCATAAGGTGACCCAAGGACTAGATGCCCCAGCCCTGGGGCTAAGGAAATGCGAGTGGCTGTTGTATTTGCCGCCGCTCAGGGCGTAGAGGGCTACGAGTTGATTGAAACTACAGTCGCTACGCATTTCAACCGCATTTTTAATTTTCGGAAATTTATGCCTCGAAGAGAGCTAGAGGTCAGACGCCTTCCTCGCTAAATTGTTTTTCCATTTTTTCAACTTTCTCACCAAAATCAACAAAATGAAAGAATTTTGGGGTTTTGGGTGCTCGAACTGGCGGTGATCCGCTTTTCCTAAAAAAATAGAAAATTAGGGCTACCCCAAAATCTAAAAATTAGCCCCGGGTTTGAAACCCTGCACGAAAAGCGACGCCAGAGAATATCTTCAATTAATGAATAGAAGTAAGAGGTTTGGAGTTCTCGACATGTAGAAGTTGAAAAACTAACTTCACAAGGCTCATGAATCACTTCTTAAAGTAATCACCTATCACATGCAACAAATATTCAACAAAAATGAAGAAATGTTCTGTAAACCCTCAGAGCAAATTTGTGCAAGCAAAAAACTAGAATAATGATTATTGAAAGTAATTGTTTTACAAATAATACAAAATCCTTCAAAAAGGAAACCATGCACAACCCTAATCTTATCTTGAGCAAAAAGACAGCTCAACAAGATAAGGATAAGAATTAACCTAGGAAATAAAATATGCCTAAGTAAACTTATGCTAAAGTGTAATTAAATAATTAATTAAACCAACACTACATACTCAGCTGATTCAAATCAATTCCCTCCATATGTTGTGAGTGTAAGTGACATCCACTTGCATTCAGGAACTACTTTACCAGCCCCTTCCAAGCCCATTATCATTGAGTTTCTTGTGGAAGAGGAAGAGGAACCTCTGGATGATCCCATTCAGCTAAATGCACCTAAAAATTTGGAACTAGTCCCAACCAAGTAGACTAATCAAGAACCACCATTTCCTTAGAGATTGGAAGCTGCCAAGAAGAAGGAAGAAAAAGAGGATACAACTATTGACATCTTGGATTAGTTGAAGCATATATGTGTCCAGATCCCTTTATTCCAGGCCATAAAGTATATACTAATCTATGGCAAGGCAATCAAGGAAGCATGCCTCAAGAAGCCAAGCAAGAAGAAGAAAGACCCAACTACAGTTCATGTAGAAAAGTGACTATCCCCAAGTACAATGACCCAAGTAGTCCTGTGTTAGCAATTGTTATAAACGGGATCCAAATTAAGAATGCTCTGATTGATTGAGGGGCAGCAATCAATGTGATGACCAAGGACATCCTACAGTAACTAAACATTGCAAGCATGATATCTACTCCTACTATCATGTAGCTTGCTTATAGTTCTACTATTAAGCCTGATGGTATAGTGGAGGATCTTGTGGTAGTTTTAGACTCCTGGGAGTACCAAGTAGACTTCATGATTCTCTCTCTTAAAACTACACTAGGAATGTATCCCATTATTCTCGGAAGACCATGGTTAGCAACTGTAGATGCATATATTGGATGTCGGTCAGGTGACATGACCATTTCAAATGGGAAGAGCACAAAAATTTTTGTTCTTTATCCTCCTGCTCAGCCATCTCATGATGAGGATGATCCTATATGGCCACATGTTGGTGAAGAGGCCAAGGAAGTTAATTTTGTGGCACAACTTATGATGTTAGGTAGAAGCTCCTTCATGCAGATTCAAGATGAGAATGAAGTATTCACTAAAATCATTCAGAATCATTATGAAGTAGCAAAACCATCATCTTCTCGTTCTGTTGTTCCAGTCAAGACACTTATGTCTGCTCTTCCTATAGCCACCATTCTTGCAAACGTTCTTCCTATAGCCACTCTTTCTACAGCACTCTTCCTATAGCCAAACTTCCTACAGCAATAGGTATGACCCATAGATTTTTGTCATATAAACTAAAGGTACCATGCATTAATTAAGCAGCCATGATAGAGTTGACTACACAAGTGCAAGTGTCAAAGGGAAGATATCTAAATGTTAACAACAAACTGAGTGAAGAACAATAATTGTTGTTGGAAAACTTATTAAGGACCCATCAACATGCATTTGTGTGGGATTATCATGATATGAAGGAATTGGACCCTAAAATTTGCACACACAAAATTTACTTTAGAGATAATTGCACACCAATGAGGCAGCCACAAAGAAGAATTAACCCTACACTGAGAGAAATTGTAAAAGGGGAACTACATAAATTGCTAGATGCTGGATTTATCTACCCCATTTTGGATAGCTAGTGGGTGTCTCCATTAGTGATTTTTCCCAAGAAAGGAGGGAAATGGTGAGTTTGTGTTGATTACAGAGAACTTAATGTTCATCAAGTATTGGACACACTTGCAGGAAAGCAATACTTTTCTTTTCTAGATGGATTCAGTAGCTACAACCAGATTCGGATTGCACAAGAGGGGCCGGAGAAGACCACCTTTATTTGTCTATGAGAGACCTATGCCTACTCAGTACTCCCATTTGTCTTATGCAATGCACCTGCAACCTTTCAGAGGATAGTCATTAGCATATTTTTAGATATCTCTCTTGACTGCATGGAAATTTACATGGATGACTTTACCACTTATGGTGTTGATTTTAATCAAGCATTGGAAAATCTCAAGAGAGTCCTACAGAGATGTGAAGACCAAAACTTGACCTTAAATAGTGAAAAGTGTTTCATGATGATGCAGGAAGGTGTAGTTCTTGGCCACTACATCTCCCACAAAGGAATTCAAGTTGATCATGCAAAGATTGAGGTGATCACAAATCTGCCCACACCTACAAAATAGAAGGATGTTAGGAGTCTCTTGATCCATTTAGGATATTATAGGTGTTTCATCAAGTATTTTAGCAAGATAACGACACCATTGTATACTCTTCTCACTAAAGATGTTGAATTCCAGTGGACTGAAGCTTGTGACAAGGCATTTTCTGACCTGAAGGTAGCTTTGACTGCGTTTCTATACTCAAGGAATCTACTCAGAGCTCTCTTTGCCACACATCCATATCGATGCATCAAATTATTCCATAAGAGTAGTATTAGGAGAAAAAGAATGAGCCATTGAAAATAAACATTATTTTGTCAACAATAATTTACGTGAGCCGAATTCAATTATACGTATGACAGAGAAAGAGATGCCGAAATAATATATGCCCTAAACAAATTCGTATTACATAACGAAGTTACCAAATCTTTGTGCACACCGGATCATGCAACCATTAGATATCTCATGAATAAACCTCTAATCTTTGGTAGGCTAGCAAGATCGTTTATTGTTGATGTAGGAGTTTGACATAACCATTGTGGATAAACTAAGGAAGGCTAATGTTGTTGCAGATTTTCTTTCAAGGTTGACTACATCAAGGAATAATCAAGCCATATATGACTCTTTTCCTAATGAAAGCATCTATTTCTATCGTACAAACACCCTAGTATACGACATAGCTAATTATTTAGTCATTGCAGAGCCTCACTTCTCTCACAAAGAGAGAAGCGTAAACTCATTGAAAACTTTTTCCTTCCTCATGGATTTCTAGATGTTTGTTTTATACTGTACCGCACTGTCATGAGGAGATGTGTGAGAGAAGATGAGACATATGAAATTTTGCATGCATGCCACAATGAATCATGTGGAGGACATTTTGTAGCTAAGAGAACAACAATGAAGATTTTGAACACAGGATACCACTGGCCAACACTCCATAAGGATGAAGGAAGGTATACAAGAAAATGTGACAAATGCCAAAGAATGGGTAAGCCAACCAAATCTGATGAGATGCCACTTTACCCTCAGGTAGTAATCACTCCCTTTGACAAGTGGGGATTGGATTTTCTAGGACCCATTGACCCTCCATCAAATGGTAAGTCTTGTATCTTGGTATAAACCTATTATGTAACAGTGGTAGAAGTTAAGGCCATGAAGCATGCAAGAGATATTATATTGCAAAAACATTTACGAGGATATTTTCAAAGGTATGGAGTTCCAATAAGAGATAGTGATTGATCAAGGGGCTCAATTCACATCAATCGTTGTTGCAACACTAGTCAATGAGTACAACATAAGGCACAAAAATTCTACTCCTTATCACCCCCAAGCTAATGGCCAAGTTGAGGTAACCAACAGAGAAATTGAAACTATTCTGACCAAAACAGTAGCTATCCATAGAAAGGATTGGGAAAATAGATTTCCAGAAGCTGTTTGGGCCTACAAAACTACCTGGAAAACAACTACAGGCTTTAATCCATTTGATTTTTTGTATGGAAAGACAACCATGACGCCCATTGAATTTGAACATAAGACTCTTAGGACTATAGTAGATTTGGGGATGGATATTTATGAGGCACAGAGAAAGAATCATGCATCTAAATGCTTTGGATGAGATGAGAAGAGTAGCCCTGCATCACATAGAGGTAGTGCAGAATCATAGAATCAAGTGGCATGATAAAATTCATCAAGGACAAGAAATTCCAACCAGGAGATTAGGCCCTGCTCTATGACTCAAGATATCAGGACAATGCAAGAAAATTGCAAACAAGGTGGCTAGGACCATATGAAGTTGTTGAAGTATTTCCTAATGGTGTTGTATAGCCCATTACTATTGACCCAGTCAGTTTTATGCTACTTATCAATGGTTATCGCCTCAGATTGTATCACAAGCCAACTTCCAAGGAGGATTTCCTGCAACAATTCACTCAACATGTAGCATCTGAGCTTCCTATAGTCGAAGGAAGTGGACCTAGTGTCCCTCCTCCTGGCTAATTAAGGTAAGTACTTGTCATAATAAATAATTCCACTTCCTTGGGAGTCCATTTATTCACCCATCCACCCATCCATTTCCACTTTTGTCTCTCTTCCATCGCTTCACTCCACCTCATTCCGCATCATCTTCATTAATTGCTCAACTTATTTCTTTAAAAGGAAAGCAATAATTTCTCCACAATCTTTGCAATGAATCCTCCACACATTCAGGTATGTGTGCATTAATTGTTATATCTTAATTGTCCTTAAGTGAATTCATTTAATTATTGTACATTAGCATGGATGTTCACCATAGCATGCTAATATTCCCTACCCTATCAAATCATCATTCCACATGTATGGACGCATGCCCAAATTTAGGTTGGGGGAGGAAAAAGATTTGAATATTTTTCCCACGTGTCATTCCATGTTGTTCTACATTAGCAAAATTTAAATTGAGTCAATTTGAAATCTGAGTGAGAGGACGGCTCGCATGTGTGAGGTGACACCAACTATTGCCTCCATTTCTCTCCATTATAGCTTTTCTTCATTACTCTTTCCTTCCCATTATTGACCCTAGCATATCTCAAGTTGCATTGCAAACAAAAGGGTAAGTTAGAAAAGGAAAGTTCAGTCGACATTGGCATTGGAAAGTTAGCAAGTTTTGCAAGAAGGTGAATTTGATTTTCAGACAAAATTACAGGAAGGAAACCACAAAGTGTTTTCTTGATTGTAGACAATGGGAGGTGGGTTCATTCAAAATGAACCCACGGTGCACTATGTATTACTGCAGGATGCACCCTGCTTGGCCGAATTCAAAAACTATAGGTGGATTGATTACTTCCTAAAGCTAGATGATTTTGATGAAGACATTGCACTAGATTTCACCCAGACATTGTTTGAAGGGAAGGCCATGGTAAAAAAGGGTTGGAATTCATAGCAACTAAAGAAGGAATTGTAGAAGTTACAGGGTTACCTACTGATAGTGAAAATTGCCTTGCTTCTAGAGATTCCAGATCAGCTAGGGCTGAATTTACAAAGCTGAATGACCCTCCATTGAGCATAGATAAATAGGGTGTGAAGAGAATGTATTTTCTTGAGCCATGGAAGCAGATAGTTTTTTATGTCATAAAATACATCACCTATGAAGGTCGCTAGTCGAATTTGCACTCTGTGCACTCCAAGCTTTTGAATCATATGAGTCATGGAAGGAGGATGAATGTGTTGAAAGTGTTATACAACCTTCTCTCAATCATGGCGGCTGAGACTCAAAAAGGTAGGTACAATTCTATTTCCCACCATTGTCTGATTAAATTGCTAGTTGAGAAATCTTTGCATGATGTGTCTGGAATGACCTGGGAAGAATTCATAAAAATTGATCAAATTAGACCTAAGCATTTGCAACCTAGGGTTTTGCCTCAACCTTGTAGATCTAGCAAGAGATTGAGCATGGATGAAGCCACTCTTGGTGCTTCAACCTCTGGCGCAGGCCCTAGTGTAAACCCTCCTGCAACAGAAGAAACCATAGAAATTATCTCTTCTAGGACAGCGCACTCAGAAAAAGAAAGTTCTTCCCCTAACTCTGATGATGATGTTCCACTTGGAATTCTAATGAAAACTAGGGCACATAAGAGAGAAGTAGAAAAGAGAAAAGGAAAGGCCAAAAGGCAGCCGACAAAAAAAGAGGTGCCAAGCTCTAAGAAGAGAAAGGCTAACACTGTTCATCCTTTAGCCAAAGAAAAACATGAGAGTCCTCCTAGGAAAGCAAGACTAGTCAGGCCAACCTTTGGTATACCTCCACAGGAAAGCCCTAAATCTAGAGAAGTATCACAAGGGTACATAGAAGCTCCAATGAGGTAGGAGAATGTCGAGGAGGAAGATATATTTAAGGAAACAACAAACATAACATTGGTTGATCTTGCCAATATTGCAGAACAAGTCAAAAATCAAGAGTATGAGGAAAATCAGGATTTCCTACAGCCAGAGGTCCTACAGCAAGATATCCTACAAAAAAATCTAGAACAGGAGAAGGAGTCCCTACAACAATAGCCCGAATTGGGAGAACAATCAGTACCCCTGCAACCAGAATTGACAAGACAACCTGAATCCTTGCAATTAGCATTAGTGCTAGAGAATATTTTGGTAGGAATACATAACCCCTTTTATTTTTCAATGCACAAGGTTTCCATGAATTTATGGAAAGAGATGCAAAGAAGAGAAGAGGAATGGAAGGAGGAAAAACGCAGATTGAAGCAGGAAATTCAAAAGAGAGATGAGGAAACTGAAGATAAAGATGCAGAAATTGCCACCTTGAAGAAGAAGGTGGATGATATGGCAGCCTTGGTACCACAAATTTTGGAATGTAGGACCCCTCCAAGGGTCTATGCTCTGCATTTGAAGGAGAAATATCTCTCTTTTAGACTGGCAAGAATTGTCTCAGGTTTGAACCCTTCTATTGAGACCCCTATTGAATTTTTCAATGCTTATCAAATTGCTTCCCCTGAAATGAAGAATTTGTTGTGTGAGTTTTATTTACATAATTATGTTGTAACTCAAGACCATGATTGGAATCCACTGTTTTATGTTGGGGATGTCCAATTAAGGGCATTTATGTCTTGGGTGAAAAATGAGATTAGTTGGGGACAACAATATGGGGCTTATAAGCATATGGAATCCAACATCCCCCTGTCCATTAGGGTTAAATCAAGTGATCCAAGGGATATTTTTAGGGAATGGCATAGAATTCTTTTTAGACCTAGTTATGGTAATAGGATTATGCCTTCGATAGAAGCAATTTATAGTGAACATGAGGCAAAGGAAAAAGTAAAAGAGGAAACTATGAAGAGATACCTCTCACAAAGATGGAACAACTTAACTGATGATCTCAAGTAGGTTGAGCCTCATTCCATCTAGAACTATGCAACAACTCTTAAAAGAATTGATAGATATATTCACATTGGAAGGACAAAGGGTCGATTCTGGCTTCCCCTAACTTTTCAGCCACCCATCCTAATATGGCATGTACCGAACTTTTGGTTCTACCAATATGATATTGCTACAGAGAGACAAAGATGGAGCAGATTGGATAGATTGGGAGGATTCTATTGGGATCCTAATTCACACACAACACACTCTGATGTGGGACAGTTGTCAGTTGCAAATTTCAAAGCATTGACCAAGCAAAAGAACAACCCTTCCCCTGCTGGAGGACCAGCAAGATCTGAGGTTGGGGGGAGTGATGAGTCTAGTTTATGGTCTCATTTTTGGGTAGAATTTTTTATTTAGGTTTTGAATTTATCATTGAATTTGATATTAAGTGTTGATACTTTTATGATATTTTCCTCAAACTATAGACATTGGGCTTAATCTTATTTCAACAAATCTTTAATGATAATGGCATGTTATATGGACTGTCTATATATTAATTTTGCATGTGGTTAATGAATGTTCCTTAAGGTGGTTATACATATGCAATTATTGTGTGTACTAACATTTCCATGCAAATTTAATTTTAGGATGCTAAATTGAGGAAGACACTGCCAACTAGGCATGCACCATAACGTCTAGCAAGGGAATCGTTCAAAGTTCAAAGGAGGTCGATGGTAGGAGATTCCTCATGTGAACCAAATTTAACCACCTTGTAGTGGTCATTATTGATGTTGAGAAAACATGTGTGTTACTGCAATGCTAAATCTGTGGTTGGACATGTACGTCTAACTGGATTCCATGCATGCATAACTGTCGCCCCACTTTCTCTATTTTCCCTAAATGGTGTCCTCCCAGTTCGTGGAGTTGACTACCTTTTTTAGTTGGTAGTATAAATAAAGATCATATGCTCCTTCTTAGGAGGTTGCACGATTTGATATTGTACTTGCATTCTTGAGTTTTCAGTAATACAGATATACTACTCTTTTGTACTCATGATATACAGTGAATAAAATGAAGTGTTAAGTTTGAGCATCTGAGATCTCATTAGTTTTAGAGGATACTTATCCAAGGGGGGCCACTTGGTGAGTAATCCATCCTTTAGTTTAGAATTAGTTTAGTATTACTTTCTATTTATTAATTAGTTAAAAATTTGGCACTGATTGTTCCTGCAGCCACTAGAATTCCATTATGTGACTGTTCCTATAGCCAAAGTAGACAAAGTAGTGCCCTATTTGTTTGCTCAGATTTTCATTTCTATCATGCATTTCAGCTTGGTGTAATTTTTGATTGATGGTTAGCATTTATGTTATTCCTTTCTAAGCAATTTACTTTCAACATTGTTTCTTTCTTAGCTATAGAATGAAAACGGCTACTTTGGGTTCCTAGTGCACATATTGTGCTGACCCATTTCAAGTTCACGTCCCTGGGTTGAAAATTTAAATGCACTTTCATGATGATTGAAATAGCTATTTAGGTTAGACGTCCAATCTCTGAATCATGGTTGTAAAGGCCTAGTTTTTGAATCATTGCAGTCCTTTGCTCTTATTTTGTAATTTTTGAAGTGTTTCCTATACATTAAAATGTCATATTTTAATGGAAACTAAATGTATACTCCACCATTTCATGATAATTCTAGCTCTGCACCTCCCAATCAACCATATCAAGCTATTCATACCTCCCATTTCATTCTAAATAGCCTTGTTGTTGTGGATTTTTAACCTTCTCAAAATGCATACCACCCACCCCACCCTAGTCAGTCTTCTTGGATGCCTATATGTTCTTATTAGTAACCCCAAGAGACTCATCATTTTCAAAATCAGTCTTGTTTCTCTCCTACTCAACCCCAAAATTTTGATAATTTAAGTGTAAGTGAAATCACAAGCATTTTGCTTGATTTCAATAGATAAATTGATGAGATTAAGAGACAACAAGAGTTTGACCTACAGTAGGAAGAGTGGGAAAATCAATCCTATCAGGGGCAACAGTGTTGTTTCCCACAACATGATGATTTTATCCATCAAGCTCATTATTCATAGCAGCAAGAGTTAGATTCTCAATGGAGGTATGAGCAATAGTTGGAGGCACAAAGAAGGCAACACGAAGAGTGTACAACAAGAGATGTTGTTTCTAGGAAAGAAAAAAATAGACTTTACCTTGCTCTAGCACAAGTTCCCGAGGCTCAGGTAGCCCCTTGTGTGCCTAGTTTCAAACAAGCACCTCCACCATTTCCAGAATAGCCTACTAAGGAGGAGGTAAGAAAGCACAAATTTGTAAGTTTCAAGAAACCTAGCAAGCCTCTTGAAACTTCTATTAGCCCTCCTTTTGTTTCAAAACAACCTATTGTGCAAGAGGTATGCAAGCACAAAAAAAATAGTTTCAAGAATCCTAATCAGCCCCTTGAAACTATAATAGAACCTCTTGTTCCATCAAGAAAATCTTATATGTTGGAGATCTTAAGTTTTGTGATCCTCCATTCCTCACAAGAACCTATCCTTGAGGAGGCTCAACCTTTTGCTCATATTGAGCAACCCCTTTCAGAGCTTCAACAAGAGTTCCAATGCCCTTTTGACCATTTTTCTCCCTCTTTTCCTATGTCACTTTTTAAGGGTGGACCTATGGTATGGGATCCTAGTTGGTCAGAAGAATAGAGGAAGGAGTATTTTCAGGCTAGGAGTGAGGAGGTTGCTATTGTGGAGCCTTCATGTGCTGTTGAAAATGAGTGTCTTGGTCTACTGCAAGAAAAGGATGAAGATGAAATAGTTTTGCAGTAACAAAGCATTAAAAAGGTAGAGAAATATGATATAGTAGAGGAATTAGTCCTCTTTTTTTATTTCCTTCCTTGTTTTGTTGAAGATGAGGAGGATAGATCAGCTATAACTACATCAGTTGAAGCCTTCGAACAATTTGGTTTGGGCTTGATGGTTGAAGATAACTCCCTATTTTTGGAGCAGCAATAGCAGACATGTTTAGCCCCTGTTATAGTGTATGAAGATCCATGATCTATTGAGGTCTACAATTCTAAGGTGTAGGATCTCTTTTGGGATGGTTTAGAAGCTTTTTTCTCAATCTTGGATGTCAATATTTCACCCCAAAAAAGAGAAACTTTGTGGGAAGCAGTATAAGAATGAAGAAATGGAAGAGGAAATGGAAACCATTACATGCCACGAGTCTGATTTTGCTGTAGCTAGTTGCCAAGAAAGAATTAAAACCAAGAGGAAATTTGAAGAATTTAGTTCTTCACTTGAAGTGTCTCAAAAATCTGAGTTTTGTGTTGATGAAGTGTGCATCAATGCAAATGATTTTGTAGTTATTGAGAAACCACACATTTGTTTGGAGAGTGATGCTATCATTGCTCAATTTATTTTTATGCCTGAGCTTCAAAGTTTCTCATTTGAGGTGCATGAAGAAGTGATTCCTTGTGCAGATTAAAAATCATATTTGGCATTTTTTACATCACCATGTGAGCTGGAAACAGTCTCCTTTTGTTTTAGCTCATGCATTGAGGAGGTCAATGATGATGACATTGGCCCATCCTTTTGTGAGGTGAGTTCTCTTCCCTCTATAGAAGGTTTTCTCTTGGATGTTGACTTGTCTTCAAAAATTTCACCCCTACTGTTGTATGTTCAACTAAGGCACTAGTGTTAGATGAGTCTAACACTTGCATCATATGGTTTCCTTGCAATGGAAAAATTTACAATGAAGCGATCCTTCACCTTGCAAGTGTTTTGTGCAGTTACATGCATGTTGGTAGCATTTTTTAGTGGTTCCAAATAGGTGAGGTCTATAACTATGGTATGAGGGAGATCAACTCCTACAAAAGGTTCTTCTTTGAAAGAGGAAAGCGTCTATTCTTTTCTTTCTGATAGTTTGTGTATATATTGTAAATATTTTATTTTCATGAAGTGCATTTGTACACCCTGCATTCTCCTTAAGGGAAGGTATGCTCTTAGCTTGCATGCTTTCCTCCAAGTGCAGTTGCACATGTTTTGTTTTTCTTTGAGGAGGCCCAACTGTTGAAGATTTACCCTCATGACTTTATGCCAAATGGACCGATAAGGCTTCTAGATCTCATGATTAGCAAGCAATCATCCCACAAAAGTCGCCATTAATGTTGAAATTGCATGTCCCCCTTAGATTACCCATCACTGATATTTGATCTAATAGATCCTACATGGGCCATCTTGCATGAATTTTCCTTGAGATTTCCTAAATTTTTCTATCACAAAATTTCCAGTTTTCAGGTTGTCTCTTACTCACTTCCTTCATGCCTTCTCCATTACTCCTTCCTTTCCATATTTTCTTTAAGTTTTTTGGGTGTCGGCCTTCGGCCTTACCCTTTACCCCTTAATAATCCCTCTCCTCTTCCATTTTCACCTTTCTCATTTCGACCTTCATGCTTCCACTTTACCTCTTACCTTTCTTCGGTAAGAGGTATCTCATCCTCTAACCTCCGATGGTCCAAGGTTTGATGCCCAACATTTCCTCTCTTCGTCGTGGTTTCCTCTTTCCTTCTTCCTTTGGTATGTGGTAAGTTGTAGGCCAGACGCCCGATCTTTGATGGCTCGATGCCCAACCCTCAATGGAGACACATTTTCAAGGCTTCAAACCATTTAATTCATGCTTGTAAAGGCTATTTTTTGGGCTTGATGCCTCGACCTTCCTATGTTTTGACATGTTTTTTGGGTGACATTTTTTATGCTCAATTTGAATTTTGAGCAATCTATCTAACTTCCTAGGCTTTAAGGATGATATTAATTGCATTCCATGCCTTCTACAAGTGGATTTCATGGGCGCCCATGCCCATTTATTGCTCTTTGTTGACTTCCTAACGGATCTATGCCCTAGGTCGTGATTTTCATGGGATGGCTCCATTATTGCATGCATAGGCTTTATTGCTAACCTTGGTTAGGGTTAGGGTTCAGTTTTTGTTTCTCAGTTATGCCTAATCTATAAAGGCAAGAAATGTATTCATTTTTAGGGTTCTTCCTATAGCTCCTCTAGGGTTTTTCTTTTGCAGACTTTATTTCACACTCTATCATTGTAAAGATTGGTTTATGCCTTTGCATTAATGAAGCTAACTATTATTGTTGGTTCTCTCCTCTTTTATGTATAAATAATCTTTCATTACCTTCATTTTTTAGTGTTTTTTGCATTTTTATGCATACATGTGTTAAATTGTTTGCAACTACTATGTTGAGAAATTCTCCTTCCTTCTAGCACTTTGTCAAACCTAACCTCCATGTTTACCTCTAAAACTGACCAAATAGAGAGTTGTGTGAGGCCTTTGGTCCCCTTCTTTGATGTACTATGCAATCTTGGCCAAGAAGAAACAACCTTCTATCTCAGTGTATCACCTCCATTTTCCCTTCCGTGCATTCCTTCTAACCCTTTTCCCTTGTGAGTTGTTAGAGTAGGATAGTGGTAGGTTTTCATGTTTTGAGTTGGACCAACACATTGCATTAGGATTTAAAAAGGAATTCAACCTTCTCTATAGATTCAACCTCATACATTCAAAGGTCCCACACCTTGAGGTAATTTCCATTGTGTCACTGGAATGTTGAACTTTGTGCTTAGCAGGGTGCAATTTCATGTGACAATAGGTCCCATTTGATTTTGCATTACTTGAGGGACCAAAGGTTGAAATGGTGCCACTTGGTTTTATGATATTAGTGGCACACTTTGACTTTGGATCAATTTATTTGAAGGGTTC
>VDFB02309879.1:73120-104902 GCA_007258455.2 Sequoia sempervirens | reverse complement strand
GTCATCTAAGGGGGGCATGAAATATCAAAAAGACCTCAAGCCTACATTCCTCCACCCTAATCTTAGATTTTACAAGGAATGATAACACAAAATCAAGGACAAAATGTACCAAATCCAAATCTAATGTCCAACCCTCAAAATCTCATCATGCATTAGCCACCCCAAAATCAACTTAGCCCACAAATCACCCACATCAACTTAGCCCACAAATCACCCACAATATCATCCCCCAAAATCCACCACTCATTCCACAAAATTGAAACATCTCAAGAAAATACATGCAAACAAGTCATTTTTTCCCAAACCAAAACACCATTCCATTATCACAAGGACAAAATGCATTGGCTTATCAACAACCTATTGTAAATCAGCAACAATACCAAGCTCAATTTATAGCCCAACAACAACAAGCATAATCGTTAATGCAAAAACAAAATGTTCAATTACAAGCCCAACAATGATAGGCTCAATTACAAGCCCAACAACAAGAATCTCAACTACAAGTGCAATAAAAAGCTCAATTGCAAGCACAACAACAATCACAACTACAAGCTAAAGAATTTCATGCACAACAACAAGCCCAATTACAAGCACAACAATACGCTCAATAACAATAAGTACTTGCACAACAATAACAACAATAAGGGTTGTAATACAACCCCCAACAACCATACACAAGCATGCAAAAAATTGTCTTGAATCAAAACACACAAGGAGCATACACCACACCTCCACTACTATCACCATTACATATGTAATATTAAAATTATCCATACTCTCCATATAACACACCCCCATATCAAAATACTGCATTTAATTCATCTACCATTACACAATATAACACATATGCTCCACCACAAAACTTGCAAGACAATTTGTCCTTGCAAATTAGGGTGCTTACACAAAAAATCCAAGACATCCAAATGGGAAAAACAGAGAAATCACACACACAAGACTTTTGTTCATACCTATTTGATAGAAGCATTGCAATGATACCATTCCCATCTAGTTTTGAGATACCCAAGTTTGAAAAATGTAAAGGTCAGAAAATCCAGAGGATCATATCAAGGAGTTCTACATGGCATGTATGGAAGTTGTATACAATGACTCATATTTAATACACATCTTCCCACAAAGTTTGGGAGGCTTATCAATAGAATGGTTCTCACATTTGTACCTTCAAGAATTCAAACCTTCCAAGAAATAATCAATCGGTTTGTGGATCACTTCTCCTATAACCTAGACATCGACTTAAGCTTGGAAGAATTGTACACCCTCAAATAGAACATGGGTGAATCCTTTGCAAATTTCCTACAACGATGGAGGCATAGAGCCAACAAAAGTGAATGGCCTATCCCTAAAGAGAAAAAAATAGGGATCATTGTTGCCAACGTAGACATAGATCTATCCTTTCAACTAAAAATGCAATGTGACATCATACGAGGAACTCATCCCTAGGGCCCTTAACATCTAAAGAGCCCTTATTGCACAAGGAAACACACAAGCATACAAGACAACCACCCATCTACTAGTTCTAATGACAAGCCTTGTGTATGGACCAAGAACAAGAACGTAACTAATGATGGTGTCATTGATGCAAAAGTGGTCCTAAGTGCTCCCATACAAACAAAAAATCAACCAACAAACACACAACAAACAAAAAAGAAACCACAAAATAATCAAGTCAACAATACAAACACATAAAGAAGACCACCCCTAGGAACAACTACCCTCAACAACGTAAATGCACACGTTTAAGGGAGCCTATTGAGGAAGTCATGCAAAAGTTGGTGCAATTCAATCTAATGATGCTCCCCAATTATAAAAATTACCATGAACCTCAAGTTAAACCACTATGGTATAGCGAGAAGGATCTTTTTGATTTCCATAAAATCAATTGACATATGACAACGAGCTGCATGAAACTGAAAAATATCATCCAAGATCTTATAAAAAATGGAGACATGACTATCGATCAACAATTAGGAAACTGGGATCTCAAGATATAGAAGAATCCGATGCTTGATCATAGTAAGGGAAATGACAATGCTAAGGGGATGGATTATACCAATTGGATAATGTGTATAACAATATGGTTGCATCTTGTGATAATTTCATATCTGTCATCATGATCAAAGTGAATAGGGAAGAGTGTGGATTCAACACATGTTTAGGAAAGGTCACAATCCAAGGAGCATCATCACAACCTAGAGAAAAATCCACACTTGTGAAGTTGAACCCTAGTGATTATAGTCTCCTAGAACAATTGAAGAAAACTCCTACCCAAATCTCCATCTTGGAGTTACTAAAACTATCCCCCACACATAGGGATATCTTAGAAAAGGATTTATCAACTTCTTCCATACCCAAGAATCTTGATACTAAGCAATTCCAAGCTATGATAAGGCACATCACCACTCCTCATCTTCTTACCTTTTCTAAGAAAGACCTCCCAACACAACCATCGCACAATCACACATTGCAACTTGAGGCCATCATTCACAAGAACAAAGTTAAAAGAGTCCTCATGGATGGAGGTGCTGGTCTAAATATCTTTACCCTTCAACTAATCAAAAACTTGGGTTTCTCTGAAGATTCCATGAAAAAGGAAAAAGGTGTTATCATACAGGCATATGATGATCAAGAATGAGTTTCTCATGGTACAATCAAGCTCCTTATCCAACTATGACTTGCCATTGCTAAAACTACTTGCCAAGTGCTTGATCTTGACAGGTTCCATATAACATTCTTCTTGGTCATCCATGGATCCATGCCATGAAAGCCATAGGTTCCACATACCATTAGTGTGTCGAATTTCCTTATGAAGATAAAGGAGTTACAATCCATGGTGATCTCAAACCATTCTATTACTACAAGAACCTTGAAGAAAACTACTACAAGATCCCACAAGTGCCTAAAAATAATGAAGGGCCAACATCCTCCTTGTTGTTGACCCATCTTTCCTAGCCTCCACCTTCGAATCCAAAGCACCCATCATATAGAACATACCAGATATAAAAGAAATGATCAAAGATAATGGTTGTGGAGATTATAACTTGAAGAAGGATTCTTTTGTACTTGGAGAGTTGCCTCTTTTTCCTAAATCTCATGGGAAACCTCAACCTATTAACAATGTATCTAAGAAAATGAAGGTTGCATCTATCACTTTCACCAAGTGGGGAGATTTGAACAAAGAGATCATCGACGAGGATAGTATATCCATGTTTTTATACCAAGATAATATACCCATGCCCATTCTTCCAATGGAAGATTACAATAAAGGATTGTAGCTAATGATGGGTTGGGGATACAATAAGAATGAGAAGTTGGGGTAGAACAACAATGGTTTGCTAGAACCCCTTGCTCCAGCGAAATGACCCAAGAATCTTGGTCTTGGATGTACCACAAGAAAAGTGACCATTCTTGGCAAGGGTGCTTCTATGAAACAAGTCGAACCTTCCTCTTGGTTACCTACATCACGTGATAATACCCTCGATGACTTTCCCCTCGATATCATAGATTTATTTGAGGATACCTCCATATTCATGATAACAATTACATCCTTTGCTCCAAACAACCAAATCACTGAAATAAAGCTAGTTTAACCTCAACTCATTAACATGGACCAATGAGGACCACCTATTCTAGATTCATTAAAAAATGATGAAGCAATCTCTGAGTTTAAGGGACTTCATGACAACATACCATATAGGGATCAAAAAGTAGGTTTTGAAATAGAACTGGATACACAAGCTTACTATGGGGAAACAATTGAGTCCCTCAGTTGCAAAATCGATGATATCAGAATTACTTGTAGATATTTAAGTGAAAACCACAATGTGGAACTTTTTGATCATAAAAAGTAAAAACAAAGGATACATTTGATAGCGAAAACCTCTTTAAGATGCCAAAGGATGAGGTATTCAATATTCCCCTTAGTGTGATGCATCCAAAGAAGTCAACACTACTTCTAGAGAAAGCTAATCTAGTAAATGTGTGGACATATGAGGCAGCTTAGATCACCTTCTATGCAGAATCACTATTGTATGAAGAGTAAACAAACTTAGCAGCTTTCTTAAAATATTTGAAGGAAAACTTTGCATGGTACTATATAGATATGCCTGGCCTTGATCTTGAAGTGGTTTTCCACCATATTGCAATTTATCTAAAAGATAAACTAGTAAACTAGAAGCTGAGAAAGATGTACCCACATATAACATTATTGGTTAAAATAGAATTGCAAAAACTCCTTGACGTAGGATTTATCTGAAAAATAGACTATCTTGAGTGGGTTTTAGACCTGGTGCCAGTCTCAAAACCCATTAGGGGCATCATAATATGTATTGACTTCAAGGATTTAAACAAAGCATGTTTGAAAGATGACTTTCCTCTTCCAAACATTGACATTATTGTAGATTTGATTGTTGCGCATGAGATGTTATCACTTATGGAAAAATTCTTAGGTTATAACCAGATCATGATTACCAAGGAAGACCAACACAAAACAACATTCACATGTCCGTGAGGAACCTATTGTTGGAACTTGATGCTATTTGGGTTGAAGAATGTTGGAGCTACTTATCCTAGAGAGTGATGACATTGATCTTTCATGACATGTTCCTTGAAGACTATGTGGATGACATTCTAGCTAAGTCAAGAATGAGGAAGGAGCATATAGAAGTACTAGGACCAATCTTTGAAAGACTCAAAGAGTAAAAGGTGTGGTTGAATTCAAAAAAGTGCATCTTTGGGGTCACATGAGGCAAGCTCCTAGGGTACATAGAGTCATAAAGAAGAATTGAGATAGATCTAACCAAGGTCAAAGCAATTTTGGATATGGAGCCACCACAAATACTAAAGAAAATGTGAGGTCTACAAGGGAGATTAAAGTCTATTAGGAGATTTATAGCATTGTTGGCAGATGAGATTCATCCCTTTTTTCACGTTCTCCACAAAGGGATAACATATAGGTGGGTTGAGAAATGTGATAACCTTCCAAAAAATCAAAGATTATCTACTGACACCTCCTGTCCTTATGCCACCAATACCGAATAAACCCTTGATTCCATATATCTTGACTACATTAGCAACTTTGGGTGCTCTTCTTGCTCAACATGATGAAATAGGGAAGTGTTTTTCCTTGCTTAACCACCCCATTTTGTTTTTGGCTAAAATGGGTCCCCCTTTGTTTTTTTGTCCTTGGTGTTCTTGTTCGGGCCTTAGGAGTTGTCTTTTTATCCTAATTCCTTGTTTTCCTTTGTTTTTTGGGTTCGGGTTTCAGATTGTCATTGACACTTGTTACTTTTTAAAGTTCAAGTTCCTGTTTATGTTTTGATCCCGATCACCACGCTTTGCCTTGTGTTTTCCTTGTTCTATGAAGTCAAACATTGGATCAAAACCATCACCTTACACCATTGAAAGTGTAAGTTCCTATTTTCTTTTTGATCTCGACCTCCAATTTTCTTCCTTGTGTGTTTTTTCTTATGTCAGAATCAAACATCGGGCTAGAACTAGAACCAAGAACTTTTCAAAAGTTCTTGTTCCTGTTTTCATCACGATCTCGATTTTTGACTCTCTTTTTATTTTTTAGAATTGGACATTAGACCAGAACTAGAACTAAGAACTTTTCCAAATTTCTTGTTTCATGTTCTGTCCTAATCCCAATTCCCACATTTGTCTTTGTTCATCAGGATTTGGATTTTAGACCTTCGCTAGAAATTTACACTCATTGAAAGTTTGGTGTTGTGTCCTATCCCGATCTCAACTCTCGCTTACCTTCATTCTTGGTATGGCACATTTATGACTTCCACCTCGATCCCAAGGCCCGACCAACCCGCATTTATGGACACTTGTTCACACGTGCGAGTGAGTTTTTATTCTTTCTACTCCTCATTTTTCACTCATTTTGGCTTGTAGACTTCGACAGAGTGAACTAGGGTGGTGTCGAGAGTTAGGGTTTGAGTTAGCACTTGGATTTCTCGTCGTGCTATCAAATTTCTAGTTGCGTTTTAAGGTAGGTGTCTTGTCTTGTGTTTTACCTTTGTTTGTTTTGTCCGTTGTTTCACATTTCTAGTTTCTTTCTTGTTCTTTTTGGTTTGTTTTCTATTTTTCTTGGCACTCATTGGTGTATTTTTCTTTGTTCTCAAACCCTTTGGTTCGTTTGTCCTTTTTTTTTGTGTTTTCTACGTTTTGTTTTTTTCTCACGTTTTGTTTTGTCTTTCATTTGTGGGATTTTCTGTTCCCACTGTGCCCTAGTTTACCTAAGGTTTTCATACTACTTGGTCATGTTTGTGTTAAATTTGATAAATTTTAAAATACAAACCATTACAAATCATAGTCTGATCCCGAAGGTACGATTAGAGATTATGTTATATTTATTTGTATGCCTTTATATTTGCTGATTGCCTTGATCTTGATTCCCACAACTCTGTCAAAATTGGGATTTAAAACTACACTGTATGCTTAAATCATCATAAAGGTCCATTCTTAGACCATATCCTAATCCTAACTTCTAATGTTTTATCGGGATCGGAGTTCGGGTTGTGACTTCAATTTTTTTAAATGTTTTGACAATGTATCAACCAGTGTCCCGAATTCAATCCCCGTATATCCATCAAGATCGAATTTTGAATGGGCACCAAACCCTTGACATGTCTTTAGGTTCCACCATTTAGTGCCATCCCGATTATGACTTCTAACACAATGTTGGGATCAAAACTTAGGGTTGACATATCCTTTCTTGTTTTCTAAAGTTCTGATTCCAAACCATGTCCCAATTTCAACTCTCGAACTATGGTTGAGATCAGAACTTGGGATGTTACTCACACTTGTTCACTCCTTTAGGTCCAATTCCAAATCATTTCCTAGTTCTAAATTTTGATGCATCATCAGGATTGGAACTCGGAGAGAACCCTTTACCAGGTTTTGATTCCAAACCATGTCTGGATTTTGACTCTCGAACTATGGTCGGGATCAAAACTTGGGATGTTACTCACACTTGTTCACTCCTTTGGGTCAGGTTCCAAATCATTTCCTAGATCTGAATTTTGATGCATCATCAATATTGGAACTCGGAGAGAACCCTTTACCGAATCCATTTGTTAAGTATCACTGCTTAGTGAAGGCCCGATCCCAATTTCTAAACACATTGCAGGATTGGACCGCGAAATCAAACTAAACCCTGTTCATCACTATAGGTGTAGGTGATGAACCAAAACCCGATTTCGATGTCCAATAGAATTGAAGGGTGATATATTAAGTTTAGGTTCAAGGTTTTCCCTGATCCTGATTTCTGATATAGTTCAGTATTATGCCTAAAATGGTTAGGTTCTTGGTCTTGTCTCAAACCCGAAACCCGAAAATGCTGAATTAGCTTGTAAAATGGGAATTTATCTTGAATGAATGGAGATTTAATATGAATTCTTGTGCTCATATTATTTTCACATGTCTCCTCTTTGTTTGATAACTGTTAGTATTGTAGGTGACTAACAAATTTATAATTTGGAGGAAGAAGTGCTTGATGAAGGAACATTAAAAGGAGCAAGAGTTAAAAAGCTCAAACTAGAACATGTTCCTATTAAAATGAAGTACAAGTTCCAAGGGACCCCAGTACCCTCTAAGTTTGGTTTTGAGAACATGAAGATTATTGATATGCTTGTAGGACATATTGATTTGAACTAGTTTTGTGAGGATAATTTTCTAGAAGATGCTTCCCCAAGGGCAACAAGGATTGCTTCTTCTGAGCTGGAACATGTGGCTACTTTCCCTATTGTTGTGAATGTCTTGAGTTTGTTTTAACTATTGAAAAAATATATAATCCAACTCAGAGGTATTGTATTGATTCACAAGGCAATGTGATCATTGATTTAACCCCAATAATGATTAGACTTGTTTTTGATCCTCCTCCTCATGCTAACCCAAAGATTATGTTTGAAGTTGATGCACTTAAACATTGGGCAACATATGAGGAAGGAAACAAAAAGGTCATTAACAAAAGATGGATTAAGACAAAGAAGAAATCACTAAAGAAGATGCCACATAAACCCAAGAGGAATGATTTCTCAGAAGAAATTGGTGATATGATCACATTGCAATCTAGAGTTTTTGGAAAGGAAGACTCTCATACCTTTGAGAACTGGATGTTTCCATTTATTCAAATAATTTTGGAAGGATCACAATACTTGGTTGGGGACATATAATTTTGGACAACATCCATGATCAATTAGTAAAACTAATAGAAACCAAGACATTCAACATGTCTTCATATGTAATCTCTTGTGCTACAAGAATGGGACAATTTCTCGGATTAACTGCTGTGGGATCAATGGATGATGATCTGGATCGGAAGAAAGTATGGGAGAATTATGACCAATTGGAGCTGAAGATAGTAGGAAGACACTTCGAAAGAGTCAATGATGCATTTTTATATGTTATCATTAATAATCTCATAGGTGAAGTTGGATTTAGATTGTCCCAGGAGGCAATGGAGTTTATTGAAGAGTGGGGATATTGGTTTATCCAATACCACAAATCGACATATTTCAGATTGTTTGGGTTTGAAAAGAATCCTTTCAAGTTACCAAGGTGATGTGGTGATAGATGGATCTTGATGGAGTTTGCTCGTCAAGTAGCCAAGGTGAATGCTAAGTTCTCTACACAACAAAAGGTTGGATGCCACTCATTCCCAATGCAATTGCAATTTTGTTCTTGTTCCTATTCAGTAGCAGCTGAGACAACAACAAAGGAGTTTTAGTCCATGAATTTTAAACATCATACTTCTAAGAAATATTTTGATCCTAAGAATATAATGTATGGTATATATGCTTCACAATTTCACCATCACCGGCCCCTTTTGGAAGACTTTTGGGCCACCTGTAAGATCAGTTTGAAGTAAGGAAAAGAGGATATGAAAGATTGACTATTCCCAAAATGAAGGACTTGGATCCAATTGATTGGATGGAAAAGGAGGAGACCGATATTCGTAAAGTTTCACAGATAGTAGTTGATAGAAGCCTGAAGTGGCTAAATCTCTGTTTAAAGCAATCGAGGTTTAGGGATTAAAGGAAGAAGGATTCTAGAAATGAACCTACTTCCTCCAATTAAACAAGACAGTATAAGAGATTAAGGAAAACTATTGCAGCCATAGAAGAACCTGCCTCGACGGAGGAAGAGATTTCAATGTAGCAGGTTCATGAAGCTTTGGAAAAAGCTAAAGTTACTTATCAAGATGTTCCTGCAAGGGTCATTTCAAGTCTTGGTGCTACACCTATAAATACTGTATACCCCAGAGAATAAAATACTGAAGAAGGTCCTTCTACGATGCCTTTGAAAACTGAGGATACTCCTCCTATTGTACCATTAACTATGGGAACAACAAATTTTGAAGAAGAGAGCCTCCTATGATTGATGTGATAGATTCACCTACACCCTTAGGCTCTAAAGGAACTCCATGTTAGGAAGAAAAGGGTGAATGGGAAGAATATCTTGATAGAGCTAAAGAAGAAGTAGAGATGAAGAGGAGGTTGCACAAAAGGAAGAAGAGATGAAAAAAGATAGAAGAGCTTAGAGTTCAAAATGAGAAAATGGAACATGAGAAGTTGCAGAAAGAACATGAGGAGCAACAAAAGACTTCTTCTGAGCAGACTATGGAGGTAGATTCTTTTACACCTCCTTCATCAACACCTCCCAATAGTCAACATGTAATAACTTAGCTAGCTGCTCCCACTTGGCTTAAGTTAAATTTGGAGAAGAGACAAAAAGTTCAAGCTCAGCCAGTGACATGGGATGAAATGGTAAAGGAAATAGATAAGGTAAATCCTAAGAGGAAGCCTTGTGCTATTCACTCTACAAGGCTAACTAATGATGGAGACTTGGTAGAAAAAATTGCTACCTCAGTGGTTGATAAGGATGATAGGGAGCAAAAAGCTACAAATTATCAAGTAAACATTTTTAATTTGGGTAAGCATAAAAGAAATCAGTAGATAAATCTTATTGATATCATTGCCACCACTACCAAGTCATGATTGATCAAGGACAAGAAAGCTAAGGATGAGCTTAAGGCTTAGGTAGGGTAGATGAAAGGTTTTCTAAAAGAGTTTTTTGCATCCACTCCTAAGAAACCAACACCATCAGAAATTCCTATTTAAATGAGCTGCAAAGAGGTGTATGAGCTAACTGAAATGATTATTTTTTTATGAATGATGGAGAAATGGATTGACCTTCTTAAGAAGTCTACATAAGAAATTTTCACTGCTGCTTCAAAAGGTTATAAAGAGGTAGGTGATATGGTCAAGTCCTTGGGAGAATATATTAAGTTGTTGGGATCTGAAGAGGATTAATATGCTAGGGAGATGAAGAAGTTGAGAATATTGAAAAGAGTGCCCAAGGTAGATGCAATTGAATATGCCATGCTAGAAGATCAAGATTTTGGTTATCTTAAGAAATGTATGAATATACTGATCTTCAAAATAGAAATTCTCAATGAACATAGAAGAATATTACAGTAGGATCAACAAGATTTGTTTGACGAAATAAAGTTTGTAAAGAGGATTATTGCTGAGCTGATTGGCAAAGAGGCTTTGCCAAATCCTGGTTTAATTTATTTGTAGGAAATGAAAGATCAGTGGAGTAATAGATTGGAGGAGATGATGATGGACTTCTTTTGGATAAGCTTACGAACATTAGGTTTTATGTATGAGATGCTGCCCAAAATGTTTCCCAACTACAAGATATGTATACAACCACCACCAAGGAGTATGAAAGAGTGATTTTTAGTGTGGAATGGGTAGATGTGCCTGAAGAGGAGACTATACAATAGATTTTTAATAATATGAATGATTATTTCAAATAGAAGGCGTCCAAAATAGGTAAAAGTAGCTAAGTGGAAAAGGGAATATTCAATTTTTTTGAAAAGGGATGAAGTCAAAAATGTCAACCGGTTCCAGTCACCCTATGGACAATATCTCTAAATTAGTTTTGAGACAGACAAACAACTCCAGATCAATTTTGATGTGCCAAAGATTGGGCATGATGATCAACAAAAGACAAATAGAACTCCTAGTCAAATTTTGACTAAATTGGCTAAGGTGTGCTTTGCAACTTCAACAATTTCAACAAAGAAAGGATTCAGACTTAACTACGGGAACCCCTATAATTGTGGACCTGGGCCCCAAATTTGCGGATCATGATTTTTGATAGGAGAGATTGACATTAATTCTTTCTATAAGTTAAAATTTTCTCCTCATTGTAAAGGTTGGCTAATTGAAGTTAGATTGGCTACTTAGAGACTAGATACATTTTTTTTTACAACTTTAATGCAAGACACTTGAAATTTTTTACAACTTTTAATGCAAGTAGTTTATTTTTAGAAGTTTTTTAGTTTAACGGTAATGTTGATAGACAATAGTTTTTTGTATTCCAGTGGATTTTGTTGTGCATAAATGTCTCATAATTGATGAAAATCAATAGAAGTTTCTGAATTTAAAACCATTTATTGTGTTATCCGTGGATGATGTTTCTTACTATTTATTGATTCGCTAATCTTGGTGATGAGCTTGTGATATTTTGTGATTAAAAATTGATTCTAAAAAAGTGATGATGAATGGTTACATGTTTTAAATCTACACTATGAATGGATGAGATGGTATGAATTGTTTCATGAATTGTGTCGTTCTACAACATTAGTTAATTAGAAAATTCTCATTATAAGAATTGCATTTTGAATTGAAAGGAATATGTATTCATGTTTTGCTATTCTAAGCCTTGATCGATCTTTTTCTATTTATTTAAAACCCCCATGTTAAATTACTTTGTACTGTCTAGTTTGTACCTATTTACTAGCAAAGGGCCCTTGAGCATTATAGTTGCATGAACCACTGAATGATGAAAAAATAGTTGAGAACCAACTAAAGAGACCTTGGAAGATAGGTGGTTTTAGATCATTTATCTTTTTCATGAGAAATATTTTGTTTTAATGTTGCTATGTTATTTTGACCATGAACAAAATTGGCGTTAGAAGGAGGGCCCACAGAAATAAACTAGAGCGAATTGGGTCCTTTTCACCAGATAGGTTTGAAAGATTTCTAAGATCTTCTATGAATCCAGAACCATTAGTTGAACTCCGATATCCTACTAGACCTAGAACTTGTAGCACCCTAATCTCGCCACCATTATAACCACCACCTACTCCACTTAGATTTTTGTTAATACCACAGTTGGCACAGCCCAACCCATCGCCACCAATGGAATTGTTTGCAAGCAATCCTTCACCACTAGGAATCATTCCTAGTGGCATACATGAGATTCTTAAGAATCTAGAGAAGTTCTATCCAATGTATGCCCATGGAGAGTCACGAAGTGCTAAAGAGCACATTCAAGCATTCAAAGATGCTTGCACTCATGCCTAAATAGAACATATGATGTTACATGTAGAATATTTCCATATTCATTGGGAGATATAACTTACAATTGGTACCTAAACCTACCTACCAGATCCATTCTTAGTTGGACTAATTTGGAGGATGCTTTCATCAACCAATTTTGGGTCTACGTGGACCTGACCATCAAAAATCACCAATTTTCCACAATTAGGAAGGAACTACATGAAACATTACCCCTATTCAATAGTACATGGTTTCAAAGGATGTATAGGTGGTTGCAGCCACCTTACACAGAGGCTAAAAATATTGCTATTTAGGCATATCTTAAAACCATAGATCCCTTGAACAACTTATTTTTGCAGGGAACTTACCTTCCTGATGAGATAGATTCTTTGTCTATAGTATATCACTTAGCCATCAAGCTGCAATAGTAGATAAGTTCTCAAGAAGAGGGTATGGGAATGGCTTTTCTGCCCCTAGGATATCCTGGAATGCCCAATTCAACCCCTCTATTCAATACAGTTCCAAGGATGTCTCCATCTACCTATGGACCTTTGGCCGAAATACATCCTCCACTTTCATTACCATGGATGCTTGATGGTGGGACCTTAGAATATTCCCAATAACATCAAAATTCTCACAATAATGCTAGAGGATCTAACACTATGTACCAACCATCAGCTGCAACCACTGCAAAAAGTGAATGCATTGCTCATTTGACAAGGTTAGAAACTTTGAAGAAAAATTTATCCAAAGTGACCAATGAGATGACCTAGTTAAAGCTCAACCCCCCTCAAAATAAAAATCAAAACCATTATGAGAATCAGGGAGGGTATTCCAATGAAAAAATCTACTCCAACCAAAACACCAACCAAAATTAGAGGAATTTTTAGAATCAAAACTTCTAGAACTAGAACTATTAGAATCAAAATAGGGGATACAACTAGAGACCCAATAACAAACAATGGGACACTAGACCAAATAATGGAGGATTTCCCCATACCTATCAAGCCAATGAAGATAAACCACATACTGCAAATGTTGTAGATTTGAACTTCATGACTAACTGGTGTAGATTGCATGATATTGCTACACATTCTGAAGTTAATTGCCCGAAGGTAGAGAAAATTGTTAAGATGGCACAGGATGATTCCCAATTTCCATAGGGTAATCCTAACAAAGGTAGTGGATCAGTTGATATTGTCATGGAATTTGAAATGTATGATGAAGAATATCAATTTACCATGCAGGGAGAAAATGAACCAGAAGCAAATACATACAATGCCCAAGCTTTTTTGGCCAAGGGAGGTCATTTTATAAGAAATTAGAATAAGAGGCCATTCACTACATGCACCCCCCAATAATATGGTTCCCCCAAATTAGAAAGTAGAAAACAATCTGCCTCCACCAAAAGGCCCACCTGAGTTCCCAAAAAAAGGTAATTATGCTTTCGTTCCTAAGAAACAGTATAATAATATGGAATTTGATTTCATTTCACAAATGTAGAAACATATGAATTCATTATCATTCTTTGAAATTATGAAGTGGTGTCCCACTCAATGTGAACTTGTGTTGAAGGCCTTGGATGAGGCAAATCAGTTGAAAGGAAAGGAAAAAGGTGACTCTAGCTGCTGACATTAATGCAACCTTGTATAGAGGTAAGACGAGGACACCCTCATTCCTTTTGAGTCTAAGAATTTTTGGGAAGAATTTACATAACTGCCTTTTGGATTTTGGAGCCTCAAGTAACATTATGCCTTTCTATATTTGTAAGAAGTTGGGCTTAACCCCAGTTCAAACTCATAAGAAAGTTATATAGTTGGATAAAATTGAGGTCAATGTTGTAGGGTAATTAAAAAATGTGCATGTATAGATTGGATCAAACCCATAGATTCAAAGCTATATGGATATTCAGATTGCTAATATCCATGAAGTGTATGACATATTGTTAAACCATGACCTGATGAAGGCTATTGGAGGTTACCTCTCACTAGACTTCTCACACATGTGGCTGCCATGGAAAGGGGTAGCAACTCAGATTAGGATTGAAAATGAATCTCGATTGAAGCATATTATCACAAAATATGACCATCCCAATGAAGTAAATTACTTTGAAATTGAGATAGGTGTTTATAGGAGGGGAGAAATTATAACCTTTTCAATGTTGAATCCAAATTACTCACAATATTTAGAAGATGGTGACCCTATGACCACTGTTAACTAGCGAGTATTAATTCAGAAATTACAGCAGGGAAAGTTGGTCTTAGGAGAAGAGGTTGACATGTGGAGTTTGTTACTCCCAAATTGGTGTTGATTCCATTACTAGAATCATTTCAAGTTGACATGTCAGCCCTATTTAGATATTTTTAATCATGTATTTCAGTTAGGAGAGACTTGTAGCTACAATCCTAGAACATCTTCGAGTCAGTTTCCATTTGAAGCCAAAGCCATGACTGTTTTGAAAAGGGAAAAAAATACCTAAGAAGAACTCTTATTCCCAATAGGTCAAACTCAGATCCTATTTTCTGATTCATAAATTGAGATTGAAGAATTTCAGAAAATGTCTAATACCCCCACCCCTATTAATCTTCCAATTCCCAAGGAATTACTCAAAGGGAAGATGAAAAGTAAAATTAATGATCATGAGGGGCCACATGAAATAGTTTTTGTGCAAGTTTTTGACCTGAGTGAAGTACTCAATAGTCCTCTGAAACAACAATCCCCTCACCTTGGTATACTAGGCTAGTTAGAGCCACCACCTACTCCAAAATATTCACCCACGCCTGACCTAAAGAAAGAAACACTGGCCCCAGATCAAATTTGGACCCTCAAATTTGACAGTTCTAAATCCAAAACTGAGAGTAGAGCTAGAATAGAACTAACCAATCCAAAAGGGAAAACTTATTTTGCTTCTTATAGGTTGTAGTTTGGCTATACTAGCAACATTGTAGAGTATGAGGCACTTTCTAGGGGACTGATGTTTACACATCAAAAGAAAGTAATAGCTCTAAAAGTAATGGGAGATTTTAAGGTAATTGTCAAGCAGGTCCACAACTAATACACATGCCACAATAAAAGGTTGGATGCATAAAAAGATAGGGTATGGAACTTGATCAAGGATTTTACCACTTTCGGTATTAAGTTGATTCCTAGAGAAGACAATTAGATCACAAATACATTGGCTGTGGTAGCTGGTACCTTGGAACTGATGCAAGATTCCAAGCTAAAAAGGTTCTTGGTGGAATTAGTGTTGATTCCAACTATTCCTGAGAATGCTCGAAACTTCTAGGTTTTTGATGACGATCAACATATCCTTGCCTTCTTGGAAAGTTCAAATGTCTTCGAAGGAAGAATTATTGATGAGTTGGACATGGATTAGGGAGATTGGGATCTAGAAGATTGTGATGCAAAGGGTATAATTAAATTGAAAACCAACAACATTCCTAAGGGGATGGTAGCACTAGAGAGGATCTTTGATCCTAATCCTCAGGCTCATGAAAAAATTCCTATTGATGCTAATGGAGGAAAGTATGAATCATACAACTTGGAAGATTCAAGACCAGAGAGAAACATATTCATTGGTAAGACTTGTTTGAAGGACATTTGAGACAAAATATTGAAGGTGATAAAAGAAGATATCACAACAATTGCTTGGGGGTATGAAAATCTAAAAACCTTTGATACTTCAGTGATAACCCACACTATTCCTCTAAAAAACCAAGCAAATCCATTCCGTTTGAAGCAATTTCTATTTAATTCTTTGATTGAACCTCTGATTCTCAAAGAGGTGCAAAAACTAATGTTAGCAAGAATCATATTTTTGGTAAGACATTTGAGCTGGGTTTCAAATTTGGTGCCTATTTGTAAAAAGAATGGGGAAATCAAATTGTGCATTGACTTTAGAAACCTCAATAAAGCTTGAAAAAGATAACTACCGCTTCCTTCTCTTGATGAGGTGTTGCAGATTGTTAACAACTCGCAGATGATGTCATTCCTAGATGGCTATTTAGGATACAATCAAGCATTGGTTAACTCTGAAGACAAAATGAAGACCGTTTCCACTACAAAGTGGGGAAATTTTCCTACCAAAGGATGCCATTTGGCCTCATTAACATTGGAGCCACCTTTTAGCATGCCATGGATGTTGTATTTAAGGATTTGGTAGGTAAATTTATTATCATTTACATGGGCGATTTGACTATATTTTCTAAGAATAGGGAAAACCACGTTGCTAACTTGTCAAAGGTCCTTGGAAAATGTATAAGTTACGGTGTATCCCTCAATCCAAAAAAATGTGTGTTCAAGGTATTAGAGGGAAAAATATTGGGTCATATAAGATAAAAAAGGGAATTTCAATCAACCCCAATAGAGTGGAATCCATCTTGAAACTGACCATGCCGGGTAGCAAAAAGGAGATGAGGTCTTTCTTCGGAAAGGTAAACTTCGTAAGGAAATTCATAACCGGATTTACAAAAAATGTTAAACCCCTCAATAAGATGATGAAGAAGGATGAAAAGATTGAATAGAGTAATGAGGCCAAGGATGCCTTCTCACAAATTAAATAGTCCATCACAAGGGCACCTGTCTTAACCAATCCTGACTATTTAATGCCTTTTTATATTTATTCTTTTGTGTCTAATCACTCATGTGCTGCTATTTTGACACATCAAAAGGAAAAGGTGATGACCAAATGATAGATTTTATGTGTTCTCCCTTTAAGAATGCTGAGATTAGATACCCACCATTAGATAAGCATGCCTTCACACTAGTAAGAGTGGTTAAGAAGTTTCGGCATTACATTCTACGTAGCCAGGTTACGACCATAGTTCCCTATCTTGTAGTGAAGTATCTTCTTATGCAGAGTGAGATGGGAGAAAGAAGGGGAAAGTAGATGGGAATCCTACAAGAATTTGACCTCAAAATTCAACCTATGAAACTATTCAGAGGAAAAGGCCTATCCAAAGCAATGGTTGACATTGATTTCAAGATTACCTTTCAGCAGTACATAGTACAATCACTCATAGGCGATCCATGGTATGCTGATTTGATTTTCTTGCCATTAAATAATAAGTGTCTTGATGGAATGAATACCAAACAAAGAAGAGCACTAAGACTGAAGAGTCCTCATTATATGATTAAAGGAGGAGCCTTATGCAAGAATAATTTTGAAGGTGTCTACTTGCAATGTCTAGATCAGTAGTAAGCCAAGCGGTCCATTGCTAAGTTTCATGGAAGGCATGGTACTGGGCATCATTCAGCTGACACCATGACACATCATATTTTGAGATCTAACTATTATTATGTGTTTCAAGATGCTCATCATCGCGTTAGGAAATGACACAAATGTCAAACATCAACATCTAGAGAGCGCAACCTAGTGATGCCCCTGCAACTCGTATACGAGGTAAGACCATTTGCCC
The DNA here is from genome assembly GCA_007258455.2 of Sequoia sempervirens. NCBI lineage: Eukaryota > Viridiplantae > Streptophyta > Pinopsida > Cupressales > Cupressaceae > Sequoia > Sequoia sempervirens. Next base: position 87,105 of record VDFB02309879.1, on the reverse strand, counting down.
AATAGGCATTAGACTTTGTTGGGGTGATTAAACCAAATTATTCTATAGGTCACAAGTTCATTTTAACTGCAACAAACTATTGCACATGGTGGACCAAAGCTCAACTATGCAAGAACTCCACCATTGATGTAGTTATTAAATTCCTCAACGAACATCTTATTACTAGGTTTGGGGTGTTGTTTGCTTTGGTATGTGATAATGGCCCAAACTTTTCCTCTGTGTAGTTTATTCGGTGGGCATATGAATACAAAATAGTTTTGAAATATTCATCCAATTAATATCCATAGGGGAATGGGGTAGCATAGTCTACCAATAAGAATTTGTTAGAGGTAATTAAGAAATTGCTAGAAAGTAATCCTAGGGATTGACACACAAAGCTGAAATTTTCCTTATGGGTAGATAGGACTAGAATCAAAACCACCTTAGGAAACTCAACATTTAAGTTAGTCTATGGCCAAGAACCTAACTTCCCTATCCATCTACAGATACCTATTCTATAGTTTATGCAATATTTTTATTCAAAGGATGATAGGATAGAGGTCCGACTAGCTAATCTGCTTAATCTAGAACAAAGGGACGTTGCTTTGTAGTAGTTTTCCAAACATCAAGCTGTTGTCAAATGCTGGTTTGACAAGAGAGCCAAAATCAAGGCCTTCAAAATTTCAGATGTAGTGTTGCTATGGGATAAAGCCAGAGAGAGAAAGGGTGATCACCAAAAGTTTGATAGACTTTGGTTGGGTCCATATCAGATTGCTGAGATTCTCGGTGAGAATGCTTTTCGGCTTAGTACCTTAATAGGAGAACCTGTCCCATTGCCAGTCAATGGACAATTTCTCAAACATTATTTTCACCCATGAAGGCCTGATCATTCGTCCATTATATATATGTAATTTAGTTGTTTCCTCATTTTCAGTTTATTGTTTGTTTGTTTTCCTCTATTTTCTGTTTTGTTGTTCATTGTTTATTTTTATTTTGTTGTTTGGTTGTTTTCTTTCTATTTCTAGGGACTTTCATTTTCTTCATTTTAGAATGATGGGTAGTTGTTCAAAGCATACTAAGGGTACTAGGGCAAAGAAATTGATTTAGGTATTTTCAAGTATGTCTGTTGAGCTCTTTTGTTTCTAAGCTTATGTTTTCTATACATCTTAATGACAATTTGAAAGGATATTAACAAACATGTATATTTTAGGTGATCTCATAAACCACAACCGGATTTGTCACATATTAGATAGAATCATTTATTTCCCTGAGGGACTAGCTATGTTACGGTGACTGTATTCATGATTCATGTGAAAAATCTAAGTCCCAATGCTGTCATGAGGTCCACCATAGTTCTCAACTTGATTTTTAGATTGCTATGTCTGAGTATTGAGAAAAAAGATAAGAAAAGAACTAATTCCAAACAAAGTCAATATAAAAAGAAAAGAAAAGAAAAGAGAAGAAAAAATGATAGTAAAGTCAATATTATAAGGGTGATTCAATTATCTCTATTGGGGCTATGGACATTTAGCTAGCAGTAGAGAAATGCTTTGAAAGAACTAGAGGTATCTCTATTGGGGCTATAGGTGCCTGGCTGGAAACAGAGCAATGCCTAAGATATCATTGCATGACAACTAAAGTGACTCACCTCACATAGCTTGAATCTTAATACAGTTGTTTCAAGCATAAATAAATTTTTTAAGGGAAGGATGCACCATACATGCACACATCAGATTCAGAGTTGTTACTTTTGATTCACATTTTGAGATTCCAGCTCAACCTTGTTTGTTGTAACTAATCATACTCAATTAAAAAGTTCATAAAACAGAGGTTCTGGGTGACTAAATTCTCCAATATCTTGAAAATGGGTAAACCATTTTCCCAATCGACTCGCCAATTGTTATGCCTTGCATAATAACCACATTTTATTTTTGGCTAAAATGGGTCCCCCTTTGTTATTTTTGTCCTTGGTGTTCTTGTTCGGGCCTTAGGAGTTGTCTTTTTCTTTTAAGTCCTTGTTTTCCTTTGTTTTTTAGGTTTGGGTTTCAAACTATCATTGGCACTTGTTACTTTTCAAAGTTCAAGTTGGACTATTTGTATTCTGATCTCGATCCCCATGCTTTGCCTTGTTTTTTCCTTTTTTTTTCGAAGTCAGACATTGGATCAGAACTGTCACCTTACACCCTTGAAAGTGTAAGTTCCTATTTTCTTTCCGATCCCGACCTCCGATTTTCTTCTTTGTGTGTTTTTGCTTGTGTTGGAATTAAACATCGGACCAGAACTAGAACCAAGAACTTTTCAAAATTTATTGTTCCTGTTTTCATCTTGATCCCAATTTTTGACTCTCTTTGTCTTTTTTGGAATTAGACATCGGATTGAAACTGGAACCAAGAAATTTTCCAAAGTTCTTGTTTCATGTTCCATCCTGATCTTGATTCTTGCATCTGTCTTTATTCATTGAGATTTGGATTTCGGACCTTCGCTGGAACTTTGCACTCATTGAAAGTTCGGTGTTGTGTCCTATCCCAATCCTGACTCTCACTTACCTTCATTCTTATGATGGCACATTTATGAATTTCTCCCCGATCTTGAGGCTCGACCAAACCACATTTATGGACACTTGTTCACACATGTGAGTGGGTTTTTATTCCCATCGCTCCTCGATTTTCATTCATTTTGGCTTGTAGACTTGAACGGAGCGAACTAGAGCGATGCCAAGAGTTAGGTTTGAGGTAGTACTTAGATTTCTCACCATGTTAGATTTTTAGTTGAATTTGAAGGTAGGTGTCTTGTCCTATGTTTTCCCTTCGCTTTTGGTTTTCCTATGTTTGTTTTGTCTATTGTTTCACGTTTCACGTTTCTTGCTTGTTCTTTCTAGTTTGTTTTCTATTTTTCTTGGCACCCGTCAGTGCGTTTTTTTGTTGTTCTTGAACCCTTTGGTTTATTTTTCCTTGTTTTGTTTTGGGTTTTTTGCATTTTGTTTTTTTTCTCATATTTTGTTTTGTTTATTGTTTGTGAGGTTTTTTGTTCCCACAGTGAACTAGTTTACTTAGGGTTTCTGTATTACTTGGTTGGGTTTGCATTAAATTTGATAAATTTTACAATCTAGACCATTACAAATCATAGTCCAATCCCAAAGTCATGTTTAGAGATTATGTTATATTTATTTGGATGCCTTTATATTTACTGATTTCCTTGATCCTAATTCCCGCAACTGTTAGAATCGGGATTTAGAACTACACTATATGCTTAAATCATCATAAAGGTCTAGTTCAACCCTGTCCCAATCCTAACCTCTAATGTTTCATTGGGATTAGAGTTCGGGTTGTGACTTCAAAATGTTTGAAGGCTTTGAAAATGTATCAACCAGTGTCTCGAATTTGATCCCCACATATCCATCGAGATCGGATTTCGAACGGGCACCAAACCCTTGACATGTCTTTAGGTTCCACCATTTAGTGCCAACCTAATTCCAACTTTTGACACAATGTCAGGATCAAAACTCGGGGTTGAATTATCCCTACTTGTTTTCCAAAGGTCTGATTCCAAACCATGTCCCGATTCTTACTCTCAAACTATGGTCAAGATTAGAACTCGAGACGTTACTCACACTTGTTCACTCCATTGGGTCTGGTTCCAAATCATTTCCTGGTTCCAAATTTTGATGCATCATCAATGTTGGTGTTTAAATTCGCACATCTAGAATGCGTATTTGAAACAGACAGCTATGCACAGATAAACTGCTCTTCAAATTAGGAGGGGAAGCTCCCTTTTGCTGATGGTATGAAAGAAAGTAAATTAAAACTAATTCGCCTATCTTTTTGTTTCAGCTAGAGCACAAGGTTTATAAAACACAAACGCCGCAGCTGAGATTTTCTGATTAAGAACTTCAACTACAACTAACTTAAGTTGAAGATGTTTCTAACTTCTCAAGTAATACGTAGAACAAGATAATTTAGAAATGAACAAGGTTGATTCTCTGAAAAAGGCTTAAGAGAAATCTTTCTCAACATACATCTACACACTTCAATGTAGGCTGAAATTAAGATCACAAAAGCATAACACAATAAACAAAAATCTGAGACGTTATACCAAGGCAAAGGAGGCTCATGATTTTATTTCTCAAACTTCTAGAACAAAGATTACACTAAACACATGCACGAAACAAGAACTTGCAGCTAAAGAGGCTTGCAAACTTGTTCTTACACAAGGAACAACGATTACAACAACTTGTTGGCTAAAGAGACTCAAAATTCCTATCATAAACACAATTGAACAACACTCTAAATAACAAATAGAAGGAACTTAGGCTCAAGTTTTGTTATCACTAGACGGTTAAAAAATAATGAGCAAAGGCTCTTATTTATAGGAAAGCAGGGAGTAGGGAACCTTTAAAATTTCCCCTTGCTTTCACAATCTAGGGCTTGCTCAAGCAAGCATTTATTTCTAAATCTAGAAAGAAGATAACATCTAACACCTAAGAAAGTAGGAAAAGCAGGAAATGCCAACTATTACATTTATCTTCTTTCTCTTCTTCAAAGAATGGATAAGAATTGCTCCAAGAATGGAAAGAAAGCTTCTAGAAGAAAGCTACTTTAAATCTCAAAATTATCCACCAAAAAATCGCTAGAAACTGCGGTCCCTCGTTAGTGCATTGATACTCATCTAAGGTAATATTATGATTCTCCAAGATCTCCTCAGCCTTTCTATGATCAAACTTAGAGAATCCTTTTCAATTCTTGCCGTTTTTATGAGTTCTATTCTTGAAAACATCACCTACCGTAGTGATGACCTACCACTTGGATAACCTTGGTGGCTCCAAGAACTTTATGTTTCCTACACCCTCTTGATTTCAAACCGTAAGAGAGTATTGCACAACTCTCTTTTATGATACCTTTCCTTTTTCTCATATCAAACCTCCTCGTGTTCTTCAGTTGAGATGATGAAGTTTTGATATAGTGTTGATTTGGTCTTAAACTCGAGGGGAGTGTACTCCATATTGAAAGCCTTGAAGAATGACTATAAACTCGCCTATGTTCAGACAAGTTTTGAGCAACTTTCTATTTTTAGAATGCTAGTTTTTTGGCCTCAAATGAACAAATTTTTGGATTTTTTTTTGAGATATGGGTTTTGCTCAAAATTTCATTGCAATACAACCCAAATCGTCCATTTTTGAAAATTTTGAATTTAGATTGAAAAAGCAGCAAACCCTAATTTCTTCAATTTTCCACCAGAAAAGCTGGCACCTGGGTTTTGTTCAGAATACAATTAGAAATGGACCCACTTGATCAGATTTGAAAAACACTGATGGCTGATCGAAAAAGCAGCCAACCCTAGAATTTGAAATTTTCTTGAAAAAGTTATGATATGGGTTTTCTTCAAAAGACTATTTTGAGAGGACCCAAATGATCAAAATTTGCAAACTCTGAAGATTTCACTGACATGCAAGGAAAAACCAGCTGCTACAACTTGATAAATTTCCTCAAAAATTCTTAAGAAGAATGAGATGAAGAAACCCAGATGGCTGAAAATTGAAACCCTTGACCTTCTTCTTCAAGAATTCGATGTTCTAGATGAAAAAAGTATTTAAAAAGCAAGGTCTTATGTTGCTGATCTGAAAATTGATGAACTTTTGAAAAATCAACAAGCTATGGCTCTCAAATCTTGAAAAGAAAAACTTTGTTTGCTGCTCCTCTTCGCCACCTGCAAGAAATTGTGAAGAATGAAGGACAAGAATGCCTTAAATAAGTTTGAGGATGAGAAAATCTTCTTTCTTTTTCTTTCAATCCTTCAAAACCCTAAAATCAGCTTGTTCAATGAACTTGGACATCCTCATTCTCTTGCAAATTTCACTAAGGCATGGAAATTTGGGTGCCCTTCTTGGCTAGGGATGCCCATTTGCTTCAGAGTTAGCCATTTTTTGAGTTTTTCAACTTTTTCACAAATTTGACCCCCTACTTTGACCTTGATCTTCGACTTCTAGATTGATCTGATGAACGAGATGGATGATTCATTGCGTAGCCTGACTGATTATGAGAAGATTGTTCTGGAGGCGTCTCTGGCGAAAAACTTCGTTCAGACCTTCAAATTCATGGGAGCCTATTTCCTCCAGGGGCTCTGAACTTTCACAGTGTTAGCCATTTTTTCATGATTTTCAATTTCTTCATTTCCCTTTCATCTTCTAATGAAATCTTGACTCTGGGAGCTATGTTGATCAGATCGACTGGCTGACAGGTTCATTGGATAGCTTGGTTGAAACCAACAAGGTGATCTTAGGCAGTGTATTGGAAAATTCCATCATTTTTGACTTCAAAAGTTTGGGCGCCCTTTCTCTCCAGGGGCGCCCAACTTGACCAGACTTAGCCATTTTCAACATTTCTTCATCTTTTCTCTTCTACAGATGATCCTGCTTGATCTGGTGACCCAGAGCTCGGATTGGCTGATGGTTGAGCTTGTCGCAAAGCTGAGAAGATTTTGGATGGGGTTCTGTAGGAGAAACTTCATCAAAAAGTTGAATTTGGGCCTTCAAAAGCTTGGGCACCCTTCTTGGTTGGGGGTGCTAAAAACTTCCAGACTTAGAAATTTTTTCGTTACTTTCATGATTTTCACTTCATCTTCTGGTTGAAAACCCTCTGTTTGACCTCAAATCCTGGACGACTCGATGATCTTATGACTACATTGTCATATTCACTGCGGAGCTGGGATAATTTTGAACAACTTTTCTTGGAAGCTCGAACCCTAATTTCATCGTTTGATGCCCTAAAAAGATGGGCACCTATTTCCTCTTGGGGCACCCATGTCAAGCAGTTTTAGTCAATTTTAAGCAGATTTCACCTTCCTTCTTCATTCAAAATGCTTGTTCATCAACTCACCTTCTGTTCAGTGCTTGAGTGTTGAATCTGATCCTTGGCAGCTGACTGACCTCCATTGATGACTTCAGAGCTCCTGAAATGCTTCTGAAAAAGCATAATAGACCCACTAGGGAAAAACTGATCTTTTTGAAATTCTGACCGCACCGGCCTGATGAGGAAGTATTTTGAGCCAATCAAAATCAGTTTGAACCTCGGTGGACAAACTTTCTATTTTTAGAAAACTTTGCCAGTATCTGTTTTGAAAGAAACCCAGAAAACCCATAAAAAGTTACTATTTTTAGAAAATTTCTAAAAATAGCAATTTTCCTAAAAAGTAGGGATGAAAAACTGAGATCTGGGTTTTGTAGATTAGGTCGCTCTGAGCAGACCCAAATTGTCATATTTTGGGAATTTCACATTTTAACCCCTCATGCAAGACATGCAAACCCCAACTTTGACCTTTTTGACAATTTTGACAAGACTTTTACTCATTTCTTCAAAATGTATAAGTGTAATAATTTTTTTTTAATTTTGGGGTACAACAATCAAGATCAGAACTCAGAGGGAACCCTTTATCGACTCCATTTGTTAAGTATCATTTCTTAGTGAAGGCTTGATCCTGATTTCCAAACACATTGCAGGAGTTGACCACATAATGAAACTAAAACCTGTTCAGCACTATAGGTGTAAGTGCTAAACCAAAACTCAATTTCGATGTCTGATAGAATTGAAGGGTGTTATATTAAGTTTAGGTTCAAGGTTTTCCTTGATCTCGACTTTTGATATAGTTTAGTATTGTGCTTAAAATGGCCAGGTTCTTGGTCTTGTCCCAACCCTGAAACTTGAAAAATACTGAATTAACTTGTAAAATGGGAATTTATCTTGAATGAATGGAGATTTAATATGAATGCTTATGCTAATATGATTTTCACATGTATCCTCTTTGTCTAATAACTATCAATATTGCAGGTGATTAGCAAATGTCTGATTCAGAGGAAGAAGTGCTCGGTGAAGGAACATCAAAAGGAGTAAGAGATAAAAAGATAAAATCGGAATAGGTTCCTATTACAATGAAGTATGAGTTTCAGGGGACCCCAATACCCTCTAAGTTTGGTTCTAAGGTCATGAAGATTACTGACATGCTTGTAGGACATATTCATTTGAACTAGTTTTGTGAGGATACTTTTTCAGAAGATGCTTCCCCAAGGGAAAAGAGGATTGTTGCTTCTGGACTGGCACATGTTGCTACTTTCCCTATTGTTGTGTAATGTCTTGAGTTCATTTTAATTGCTGCAAAAAATTATAATCCAACTTATAGGTAGTGTATTGATTCATAAGGTAATTTGATTATTGATTTAACCTCAACAATGATTAGACTAGTTTTTGATCCTCCTCCTCATGCTAACCCCAAGATTATGTCTAAAGCTCTTATAATTAAACATTGGGTAGTGGATGAGGAAGGAAACAAAAAGGTCATTAAAAAAAGATGGCTTAATATAGAGAAGAGATTAGTAAAGAAGATGCCACCTAAACCCAAGAGGTTTGATTTCTTGGAATACATTGGTGATATGATCACATTGATAGCTAGAGTTTTCAGAAAGGAAGACTCTCGTACCTTTGAGAATTGGATGTTTCCATTTATTCAACTGATTTTGGAAGAATCAAAATACTTGGATTGGGGATAGATAATTTTAGACAACATCCATGATCAATTATTGAAAGTAACAGAAACCAAGACATTCTACATGTCTTCATATGTAATCTATTATGCTACAAGAATGGGACAGTTTTTGAGATTAATTACTGTAGGATTAATGGATGATGGTACAGATCAGAAGAAAGTATGGAAGCATTATGGCCAGTTGGAGTTGAATACAACAAAAAGACACTAGAAAAGAGTTAATGATTCATTTTTATATGTTATCATTAATTAGCTCATAGGTGATGTTGGTTTCAGATTGTCTCGGGAGGCAATGGAGTTTATTAAAGAGTGGGGATATTGGTTTATACAATAACCTAGTTCCACATATTTTATATTGTTTGGGTTTAAAAAGAATCCTTTCAAGTTACCAAGGTGCTGTTGTGATAGATGGGTCTTGATAGAGTTTGTTCGTCAAGTAGCCGAGGTAAATGCTAAGTTCTCTATACAACAAAAGGTTGAATACCACTCATTCCCAATGCAATTGGGATTTTATTCTTGTTCCTCTTTGGTAGTAGCTAAGATAGCTACAAAGGAGTTTCAGTCCATGAAGTTCAAACATCATACTTCCAGGAAATATTTTGATCCTAAGAAGAAAATGTATGGTATATATGCTTCATAATTTCCCCATCATCGGTCACTTCTTGAAGAATTTTGGTCCAACCTGGAAGATCAGCTTGAAGTAAGGAAAAGGGGATATGAAAGATTGACTATTCCCAAAATGAAGGACTTCAAGGTTAAAGGGGATATACCCAAAGGCACTACTAATGATGGGATCACTCTTGATCCCCGATAAGAAATGGATAAGGTGGCCACCAAGGATTTGATAGAAGCCTGAAATGGCTCAATCTCTGTTTAAAGCAACCAAGGGTTAAGGCTTTGAGGAAGAAGAATTCTAGCAGTGAACCCAATGGAGGAAGATATTTCAATGAAGCAGGTTACTGAAGCTTTGGAAAAAGCTAAAGTTACTTATCAAGATACTGTTGCAAGGGTCATTTCAGGTCTTGGAGCTACACCTATAACTATTCTATACCCTGGAGAACAAACTATTAAAGAAGGTCCTTCTATGTTGCCTTCGCAAATTGAGGATACTCCTCCTACTACACCATTAACTACCAGAAATTTTTTTGAAGAAGAGAGGCCTCCTATGATTGATGCGATAAATTCACCTATGCCCTCAGACTCCAAATGAACTCCGCTTCAGGAAGAAAAGGTTGAATGGGAAGAATATCTTGAGAGAGCTGAAGAAGAAGTGGAGATGAAGAGGAGGCTCCACAAAAGGAAGAAGATATGAAAAAGATAAAAGATATTAGAGATCAGAATGAGAAAATGGAATAGGAGAGTTTGTAGAAAGAACAAGAGGAGCAACAAAAGGATTCTTTTGAGCAAACTGTGGAGGTAGTTTCTTCTACACCTCCCAATACTCAACAGGTAATAACTCTATCAACTGCTCCCACTTGGATTAAGTTAAATTTGGAGAAGAGACAACAAGTTCAAGCTCAGCCGGTGACGTGGGATGAAATGGTAAAGGAAATAGATAATGTAAAGCCTCAGAAGAATCCTCGTGCTATTCACGATACAAGGCTCACTGATGATGGAGACTTGGTAGCAGAAATTTCTACCCCAGTGTTTGATAAGGATGATAGGGAGCTACAAGCTACAGATTATCAAGTAAGCACTACCAATTTGGGTAAGCATACAAGAAATCAACAAATAAATCTTATTGATATCATGGCCACCACTACCAAGTCATGACTGATCAAGGAAAATCAAGCTAAGGATGAGCTTAAGTCTCAGGTAGGGTAGATAAAAGGTTTTGTAAAAGGGTTGATTGCATCCACTCTTGAGCAGCCAACACCATCAGAAATTCAGGTGTTTTAATGAGCTACAAAGAGGTGGATGAGCTAACTAAAATGAAAAAAAAATCACAAATGATGGAGAAATAGATTGGCCTTCTTAAGAAGGATATAGAATAACTTTTCACTGCTGCTTCAAAAGGTTATAAAGAGTTACATGATCTAATCAAGTCCTTGGGAGAATTTATTAAGTTGTTGGGATTTGAAGAGGATAAATATGTTGGGGATATGAAGAAGTTGAGAATATTGAAAAGGGTGTCCAAGGTAGATGTCATTGAATATGCCATGCTAGAAGATCAAGATTTTGGCTATCTTGAAAAATGTATGAATATACTAATCTTCAAAAAAAAAGTCCTCATGGAACATAGATGAATATTGCAATAGGCTCAACAATATTTGTTTGATGAAAGAAAGGTCATAAAGGGGATTATTGCTGAACTAATTGGTAAAGAGGCTTTGCCAAATGCTGGTTTAATTTCTTTGCAGGAAATGAAAGATGAGTGGAGTAATAGATTGGAGGAGATGATTAAGAAAGGAGATGATGATGACAAAAGTCTTCTAGATAAGCTTATGGACATTAGGTTTTATGTACGAGATGCTTCCCAGATGTTGTCGAGCTACAAGATATGTATATAGCCACCACCAAAGAGTACGAAAGAGTGATGTTTAGGTGGAATGGGTGGATGCACCTAAAGGGAAACTATACAACATATTTTTAATAATATGGGTGATTATTTTAAACAAAAGGTATCCAAAACAGCTAAAAGTGGCTAAGTCGCAAAGGGAATATTCCATTTTTTGAAAAGGGATGAAGTAAAAAATGTCAACCAGTTCTAGTCACCCTATGGAAAACATCTCCAGATCATTTTTGAGAGAGACGAACAACTCTAGATTAGTTTTGATGGGCCAGAGATTGGGCATGATGATCAGCAAAAGACAAAGCTAGAACTCCTAGTCAATTTTTGACTAAATTGGCATAAGACATGCTTCCTATTGAAGTTGATAAACCAACCTCATAGATCCCAATGAACACCTACAAGCAACTACCCTATCACATAAAGGAGATCAAGAGGCACAATAATGGTTCTTTACAACCCTAAAACAAAAATATGCAATAATAAGAATTGAATAATTACAAAGAGATCAGTCCTTAAGAAAGGAGATCAAAACCCTAAAGTGAACCCTAGGATTTAATAAAGTATTTATTAAAGGGCCTAAGTTTAGATTAAGTGAAAATAAAGTAAAATTAATTAATTAATCAATATGATGAAATTAATTAAGTAATTAACCTATTACTCTAACACTTCCCAGCTTCAACAATTTCAACAAAGAAAGGACTCAGACTTAACTGGGGGCACCCCTATAATTGTGGATTTGGGCCCCAAATTTGTGGATCATGATTTTTGATAGGAGCGATTGATGTTAATTCTTTCTATAAGTTAAAATTTTCTCCTCATTGTAAAGGTTGACTGATTGAAGTTAGATTGGATACCTAAAGACTAGATACATTTTATTTTTTTTAACAACTTTAATGCAAGACACTTGAACAATTTTACAAGATTTAATGCAAATAGTTTATTTTTAGAAGTTTGTTAGTTTAACGGTAAGGCTGAGAGACAATGGTTTGCCATATGCTAGTGAATTTTACTGTGCATAAATGTCTCTTAATTGATGAAAATCAATAGAAGATTATGAATTTAAAACTATCTATTGTGCTATTTGTGAATGTTGTTTCTTACTGTTTATTGATCTGTTAATCTTGGCGATGAGCTCGTGATATTTTGTGATTGAAAATTGATTCTAAAAAAGTGATGATGAATGGTTACATGTTTTAAATCTACACTGTGAATGGATGTGATGGTATGAATTGTTTCATGAATTGTGTCATTCTATAGTTTTAGTTAATTGGAAAATTCTCATTATAGGAATTGCATGTTTGAATTGAAAGTAATTTGTATTCACATTTTTTTGTTCTAAGCCTTGATCAATATTTTTTTTTAGGGTTAGAAGGCATATATCTAACAATTAAATGTAGATTTGATCAATAAAATAGAGAAATAAAACACAACAAAGTATAGTAGAAACAAGACAACACAGAGATTTAACGTGGTTCACCCAATCTGGGCTACATCCACAAAACTGTAGCCATCCAATGATTTTATTATCCAGTGTAAAACATATTACAATCTCGCTAATAATGCCCTGCTACAACCCCCATCCCAACCACTTATAACATGCTTTTTAGAAGCTTCCAAAATTAGGGTTCTACAAAGTCAATTTTTTTTCTTTTTTGGTGAATTTTCCTTTTTCGGTGACGATGCGAAAAAATAGGGTTTTTTTTTTCTCAGGGGCTGCCACCCCTGAACCCCCACTTGACCTTAGACCCTAATGAGGATACATGAAGAGTGTATATTATAGCATGATCAGTCACCCATACCAACAATCTCCCACTTGGAGATTGATCAGGCTCTACACCAAACAATCTCCCACTTGGAGACTGATCCTGGATGATACGCTGCACTTACAACTCCCATTGGAAATAAGCACCTTGGAACCTGCTGGTTTGTTATAATTTTAACCATGAAGACCAACTGAAGCTGAAGAGGATCTCAACTTCTCCCTTGGCACCACCTTTGTAAACATATCTACTAGATTGACATCTATATGTATCTTTTCTAGCTTGACCTGTCCATCCTCCAACACTGACCGAATGAAATGATATCTGAACTATATGTGTTTGGTTTTAGAATGCAAGGTAGAATTATTTGCAAGATGTATATCACTATGGCTATCCATAAACAAGTAATTTTTAGCATGTTGTTTTCCCAACTCTTCCATGAAAATTTGTAGCGATATCATCTCCTTTGTTTCCTTTGTTGTACCAGCATACTCTGCCTTTGTGGTTGATAAAGAAATCACCTTTAACAACTGAGAAATCCAACTCATTGTTGTCCTACAAACTATAAATACATAACCTATGGTACTCTGCCTAGTATCTACATCCCCTACCAAATTTGAGTCTACATAGCCTTTTAAATCAATATTAGAGCCCCCAAAACATAAAAATTTATGGGATGTACCTCTCAAATACCTGAGAATCCATTTTACCACATTCCAATGCTCATCTCCAGGATGAATCATATACCTACTAACAATTCCTACAATATGTGCAATATTCGGTCTCGTGCATACCATGACATACATTAAACTGCCTACAACTGAAGCATATGGTACCTTGGAAATTTTTTCTTCCTCCTCTTGTGCCTATGGACACATATCCTTAGTCAATTTGACATGACTAGGAAAAGGTGTACTGAAATTTTTTTCATTCTCCATATGAAATATTTGCAACACCTTTTCAACATAATCAGCTTGAGATAAAACAATTTTTTATTTTTCCATTCTTGTATCATCTTTCATACCAAGGATTTGTTTTATACCCCAAATCCTTCATAGCAAATGAATTTGCTAACTACTATTTTAACTACTTTATGTGATCCATGTTAGACCCTGCTACAAGCATATCATCAACATATAAACATAAAATAATGTAGCTATCATCATCCAACCTCTTAAAATAAACACAATAGTCTGAATTAT